>JAPQRP010000017.1:12561759-12600944 GCA_037367295.1 Apogon hyalosoma | reverse complement strand
GTGTGTTTGTTTGTCTCTATATGTCAGCCCTGCGATGTACTGGCGACATGTCCAGGGTGAACCCCGCCTTCGCCCTTCAGTGGCTGGGATAGGCTCCAGCGACCCCTGTGACCCTAGTGAGGATAAAGCGGGCTCAGAAAATGGATGGATGGATTTTGATGCCTTATAAATGAACAGACAACATTAGGTTAATTTTTTTTTAATCAAAAATTGAAACCAAACAAAAGGTGCAAAAAAAAAAAAAAACCAAAAAAACAAGGTGCCTTAGATTATATGGGAGATAAACATCTGTGAAAGGTTCGGGCTTCTGGACCAGCTGGTCCAGGACAGCCAGTCTGGAACTGGTCTCACTCCCTATATGAAAAGTAATAAAAATGCAAAAATTAATGTCGTACACCATTTTTTCTCAAAAACAAATCAAGATATAATGCTGAGATTTTTTTGGTGTTCACAAGGACTATTAACATGATTTCTTGAAAGTATAAGCAAATTGGATATGCTCAGGCAGGGGGTCTCCAGTCATTTTACATGGACTGACCCAGCTGGGTGAGGATTAGGTAACTGGAACACACTGACGACAGCTCCTGGTGAGGTTGGGAATGACAAGATGCTGGTCAAATAACTGCAAGACAAAAAAAAAAAAAACAAAAAAAAAAACAAAGAAAAAATAAGGGAAATGCGTGAGTGTGGGGTTCCAGCCTTTAACTGTCACCAGTAAGTATGAGTCAGAAAACACTGAGATTGACTTGAATAAAGTGAGATTTTACACAGATTCAGACGCCTTTGTAAAACCTATCATCTTGCCTTAAATGCATCTTTATATTGTCTCCTTACCTTAAATAATGAGTGTTAGAATTAATATTTGCACTTTGTGGCACAGTGAATGTGCTGCAGCTGTAAGTCCGAGTCACGCATGCACACACTCATACACATGGTTTTGTTGATTGGTTTGTGCACAAAACCAATCCCTTATCCACCCATTTTACAGTCACCATTTTTGTTCATCCTCTTCACTGTTGTTTTCCATTTCTGAGTTTCCTTGTTGCCTCTGTTCACCTGTTTATTTTGTCCATTCGTAAAAAGAAGCCATTATTTCTCCCCCCCCAGGCGAGAGACGACGATGGCCTCGGTGGGAAATTACCCCAGCACAGCTTTACTCAGGACACGCCCAGGCTTGTCTTCAAGACAAACAGCGATGTGCTTGTAAGGACCATAACCATTTAACACCAGATAGAGTTTAAGCTTGATGGCTACTGCACAAATATGTTTTGATGTTGTTTATTGTTAACAGTGTATAATTTTCTAGTCATTTTTTTTCCTGACATGTCACTGTATTGAGAGGTTCATATTTGGGCATTGAAAGTAGACATCAAACAGCAGATTTAGGTTATCCCAAAAAATAACTCACAATGCCACCCAAGCGGCTTTATTTATCAGCTTGTTTTTTGTTGTTGTTGTTGTTTTTTTTTTTTGTTTTTTTTTTAGCCTGTTTTGTATTAAGTTTGCTAACATTTAAGTTGGCTTTCATAACTTTTTCATACATAATCATTTGTTTTGCCATGTCTATTATGCATATTCAACAACTTAGGTCTCCATCATTTCTAACAATCAGACAATATTAACACATGCAAAGTTTAAATGGCTTCATACTCAACATTTACACAGACATGTATCATATTCGCACACACATACTGTATATATACAGTGTTTAGTCTTTTGCAGCGACTATTGATTGACTTATTTATATCTGTGTAAAAAGAATAAGCGTGAGTATCAAATACAAGGGTGTAGACTTCAGTCGGACATTGCAGGGACACATTCAGAAAGTGTCTGGGGATTCTCCTGAAAAATTTATAGGTCAGACACTTCATTTCAGACATTCTGGTGGTTTTATGAACCAGTTGGTGTGTTTTCTGTGTTAGTGTAAGATGGAAATGCATTTATGTAAAGGAAAACACTAAATGAAATCAAAATGATGAATATTGCATCGCTGATAAATTAAATAAAGAAACACTAAATTGTAAAAAATTACGTGAAATAAATGCCAGTTTTGGATAACTTGAAGCTACTGCATTGGCTTTTGATTAGATGTGAGGTCAGCGAGGTTGATTTCGTTGTTCAATGTCCCAGCAGCATTGACAGCACAAATTAACATATCTATAAGTAACCAGCTGGATGACTGTATTAGATGATATTTGGCTTAAAGAAAGGAGAAACCAGAAATTAATCATCAACTCAAATCAAATGACTGGGCATAAATTTACTTAAATGGGAATGATCACAATTTACTTAACCAGATTACCAGCCATCTAGTTGCTATTTTCTATTTATTACATTATTTTCTATAATAAAACTTATATTTGCAATATAGGCATGCTATACCCTGTTAGAAAGCTTAGATTCTCCCCAAATGAGTTTCCAAGTTTATTTTGTAGTATTCCTGAGCACCAAAATTTTCACCATAATTAGTGAGAGAATTAGCTCGATAGTGATTGAAGCTAATGGGACTAGTGTTTGAGTTCAGGCTGTATTTTAGCCACACACTAAAAAAGGAAATTTTCCATGTCGTTGATTAATTTTTGCCTTGTGGTTCTTTGGTAATAAGTCTTGGGAATTGATATGATAAATAGGCATTAGCATAACAGCATTAACACAAATTAGGTGGGAAGGAACAGGTTAAATATGCATCTATATCCAGTCAGAAGGAAGCCAACAGCTTTGATGCAAATGCCTGCACCAGACGACAGAGACACAACCTGTTGGAGGACGTTTTCATGTGACCTGAGACGTTAGGTCTGGCTCTGCCCCAACAGGAAGTACAGTTTTCTACAAAATACATTTAATAGCTCTAAACCCTCAGCACCATTCAAAACACATCACACAAATCGGATTTTTGGGATTATTTCAGGAGTGTAGAAGTTCACTGATGACAAGAATACAAGCCATAAAGAGTGAAAACACTGAAATAGATTAATATGTATGGGAATGTGTCATTATTAATGTCTCTGCAGCAGCACAAAAAATTCAGGAGATGTAGGAGCCAATAACATGCATCTACAAGTAATGTTGCTTCTTCCTTTGCTTCTTTCATGTTTCTAATAGAGGAACAAATGCACATATTATTAATCTTGAGGGGGTGAATTCCCTGCATCCTCTAAAATCTGAACCTATGACCAAATATCTTACATTTTCATGTTTTTTGGTCTTTGATCTCAATGACATATAGTCCCACAATTATTACCTAAATGCTACCTGCTAGTCTCTAGAAATATTTTGTTGTATCATAACTTATAAGTAAGTTTGTACTAACTACTGCAGCAGCATTTCTGAAAGAATACATACATAAATAAACAGAGCAAGAAACATGAGTGTTTGTACAATCAGACTGGTTCCTACATTAAGTTTTGTCATAAAGACAAAATTCAGCAAAAATGAAATCAGCTATCACACAACACCCTATTTTCTATGCTCAAAAACTCCGTATTGACTGTATTTTGACTGCAGTTTTATCTCTTAATAGTGCTCCAAGATAATCTGTCTTGTTTATGGAGGAACGGTCAGATTCTATTCTACTCTTGTCCCTCACCTCTTAATACTTCATTTCAGCAATTAATGTGGGTAGTAAAATGTTATTATCACCAATAAAAAATGGCCCAGAACTGTGAAAACAAGACCCCAGATGTAATAAAACCGCATTCATCTTTAAGTGAAGATGTTACACATTAAAAAGCAAACACACACCCGGACAGCTACATGCCATTGGAGACATTTCATCTCACACAGGTCCGCTCTGCTGCAGTGACATTCAAACACAATCCTGCTGATCTCACTCATCATTCTTACAGGTGGAGTTATTTTACTCACTGTGTGCGAGAGAGTGTGTTCTGTGAAATACAGGGCAATTGAGTTTCACCTGGCCAAGTGAGAATGGCCTTTATATGTCACATCTATAATAAGTGATGGCGGTGGCTGGCTGTGATAAGAGTAGCCTGACAAGGAGTGCACTTCTGGTTTTCCTCTGCCTTCACCTGCACTTTAAACCTTTCACACAGTATTCAGATTTTAATGAAGCAGCCTGCAGCACAGACTATGAAACATTTGGAAAGGATTTGAACCAGATATGTTTTCTCTTTACCTAGCCAGGTAATTATAAGTGTTAGATTCTTCAATAAATGAGGCCACTGTAAACTGAGAGTTTAGCTAATCATACGTCCACATGTTGCAGATGGTCTGTTAAGCCCTGCCAAAGTTTCATTTACTTGTGTAAACTGCAGTGGAAGTTTCATTCTGTTTTCTTTTTCCAATGGACCAGGTGCTTTAAGATGACAGCATCTTGCTACATGATCTAGATTTTCAGCTGATTCCAAGGTGTGCCTTTTTCACAACACCGATCAAGATGAATTGTCAAGAGTGAATGTCTTTCCGGAGATTGTTTGGAGTGTGAGACGACTAAACCAAAAACCAAACGACGTGCTCACTTCAAGCACCTGGTTCATTTTCATGGGTTTAATCCTTGTGTTTTGCACTCTGTGATTATGCCAGCAATTTGAGAAGTGTCAAAAGAATCACATATCGACCTTAACAGGGGGATATACAAGCCTGTCCCTTTATGCACTTTTCCTGCTTAAACCTCTTCATTCTCAAAAACCTCCTCATCCTACACATAAAACCTCTCCAGGCACTGCAGCTTCATACGAAACCTTACAATCTTTGCGCCGTCTCAAACTCTCCAGCCTCTTAAGTCTCTGCAACCTCCTCCTCTTCTTACTCTTCATTATCTAAATCCTTGACATCCTCTGCAATCTCTTCAACATCTGCAACCTCTTTGCCTCTGCCTGAAACTTTCTCCTCTTCTGCAGCAACCTGTTGGTCAACAACCTTTCTTCTTCTGTGAGACTGCTGCAATTAAATACTCTTCATCCACATTCCTTAACCTTTACAACCATCATGTTACATGTCAGCCCAGCAAACTTGTTAGATTAAAACAATTATACACTCTAACTAGCTGTTGTCTGATCTCAAAAATCTTAAATTTCACCAGCATTGTCACTGAGTCAAAAGGTGGGATGTTCAAGAAAGCGATGACTGCAGAGGTGACTGCACTTGTTTTGAAGCACGATAATTGTTGTAATGCAAACAGTTATACTACACCACCAATGCTGGTTCGTTGGCCACGATGGAAATAAATGACCGTAATTACATTCAACTGCAAACATCTGTGTGCAGGAGTGGGGAGAAAGCAAGAGGGAGAAAGCACAACTCCATTAGCGTAATGCGCAGTGAAATTTCACTCACAGTGCAGAAAGTCGTTAAGTGCTCTCCATCTGTCTTTCTGAGATGAGGGAAATTCAGCACATTTATTATTTAAAATATCCTGGGCCTACCATTATCAAACTCAACTTGCAAGAGCACCTTTTTGACTTTTACTCAGTCATGGCTCATTGAATTAGCCAGGACTAAATGGGCAGTTAAAAAGTGTAGAATTCAAGGGACTGACATCTGAGCACCACCGGCATGGTGTTTAAGCTGAGCAGCCGCTCTGTAGTCCACTGCAGAGCAAACAGATCTGTTCTGTTCTTGCTGCCGACAACTTGTCACATCAGAAGTTAGCTTCAGAAATTCCTCTTGAAAAAATTCAGAAATAAATTTTCAATTGTACTGGTGTAAGTTTTCCTTCCTAAATGTCTCTGAACACATTTTTAAGATGTCCACCCATTTGGAAGATGCTTTAGCACAACTGCTGCTGTACGGAATGATCTGACGTTAAAAACCTACAGTATTTAAAGTGCCTGATGTTTCATACATGTAGCAGCTACAGTACATCAGGATATATATTATTTTTATTCCTGGCCAGTGGTAAAGTGTATAAACCCAGAGCCCATGCTAGCCCAATGTCTTTCAGCTGCTGCCAAACAGGACCCTGACAAATATAAGAAGTAGTGTGCAAAACGAGTGTATCCTCCTTCCGGTTGCATCCCTCAACTTATTAACATTCAGCAGGGGGGCTTAAGGGTCTGTGTGATGGATGGATGTCGTTGAGGGGTCTGACAACTGATTAATGCCTTAATTATCTCCAGCGAGGACCTGCCACTCCTCCCAGAGCTGACAGAGTGAGCTGTGTGTGGCCTGACGAGTAACGCCGTGTTCAGGGCTCGCCCACTGCTATCTGCACTACCAGGGTCACATTCATTTTCTTCGTGAAGAAAAAATTGCAGTTTTTGTGCTGAAAAGGTGTTTAACGTTGATGAAACAGTGCTACAGGGGGTGGTTGGGGATTTTTACCACTGCAGTCAGACAACTTTTCAATAGAGGCCATTTTTTTTACACAACTACTTCATGCATCACGTTTAGATTCTGGCTTTTTTTTTTTTTTTTTTGCACATAGAGGAGACTCAGATTTAAGTCACTCATTTAATGAAAAATTAAATGAAATAGAATTCATTCATCATCACAGTTTGTGACAATAAAATTTCAGAAATACAAATTGCTGTTTCCAACCAAATTATTTGATACCAGGGGACATTAAAGTAGTGAACAGTGAATTCATGTTCATTCATAGATTGTTACAGACAAATATCATACATTACCTGACTTCAAATTAATCCCAGAACATCCATAATTGGTTTAGTGTCTATTAATTATATATTATTTTGATAGTGATATTAATAGGCACTTAACTTCTTTGAGCTTTTTTTTGTCAGTCAAATATTTGCACAGATTCCACAGAGTTTGGGTGTAGTCTAAAATAATGTGACTGAGTACTGACTATGTTTAAAATAAACATAATTCTTCATGTTTATTGTACTTAAACTAATTATTATGTTTATCTGCTCTGCCTGTTTGTCCAAAATCATCTTTTGTCTTGTTTTGCCACAGATGATAGTCTCATAGGGATCTGTGGTTAAACGATCGTCTTGATTGCCAGCAGAAGGTGTAAATGGACATTCCTTGTTAGACTGAAAGTTATGGACAAAGTCACTTTAAAAGCATTCTGCAGTAAAATGCCATCAACTGCACATTTGCCACTCCGTAGAATAACACATCAACTGAGAGACACGGATACATATAAATTCAGTTCACACACGCATGTGTACTTATATATTTGCAATTTTCAAAGTTAAGTGTTTGTTCTTGACAGAACTGTGAAAGTATTTAGAAAGTGTTTCCTTAAAAAAAATAGTCTTTTAATGCGTTTATCTCCAGATGGTTTGGAGGCTGAGCTTCTGCTTCCCAGTCTACTTCAAAGGAGACTGTGTTGTATTTCATCAAGAACAAATTACAGGTCTTTTGTATGCAGGGTGACAGGTGCTGATACATTGTGTGTATTGTGTGTGTGTGTTTTTTTATTGCAGGTGTGTGATTGGTGCAAACACATTCGACACACAAAGGAGTACCTGGACTTTGGTGCTGGTGAGCGGAGGCTGCAGTTCTGCAGTGCCAAATGCCTGAACCAATATAAGATGGATATTTTCTACAAAGAGACCCAAGCTGCACTGCCTGGAGCACTGTGCAACCCAGGACATGGGCCCGCTGTCGATGGTAAGGCGGAGTGCAGTGGAGGCGTTCAGCTGCTCACTCCTGAATCCTGGGGAACGCCATTAACAGATCTTCGACGTAAGGCTCCATCACCAGGGGGACCTTCCACCACCTCTGCATTGGCCTCTTCAACTTCCTCTGTCACCTCACCCTCAGACAATGCTGCTGTCTGTTCCCCATCCTCATCCTCCTCAGCTAAGATCCCCACACCCAGGCCACATGAGAGTCCCACACTCCCCCCTCCACCTGTTCCTACTTTGCACCCACCTGTTGGGGTTCCTTCTGGTAGCCCTCCCATGGTAATGACACCTCGGGGGCCCATGCCTCTGCCTCTGTTCATGGAGCATCAGATGATGCAGCAAATCCGTCCACCCTTTCTTCGCCCCTCTGCCCACCCAGCAGGGCCCAACAGTCCCCTTTCAAATCCTATGATACCTGGTATTGGTCCACCACCTCCCCCTAGGCCCCTTGGTCCAGCATCCAGCCCCATGCACAGGCCCCTGCTTTCACCACATGTCCACCCCTCTTCTAATCCCAACCCCGGCATGATGCCTCCCCACCCTGGTATCCCGATGCCGGGCCTTCCCCCCTTTCCTCCAGTCAACATGATGCCCAATGGACCGATCCCCCTGCCTCCAATGATGAACTTTGGCATGCCATCCTTGGCCCCACTGGTACCCCCACCTACTCTCTTAGTTCCTTATCCTGTTATAGTACCTCTCCCAGTCCCAATACCCATTCCAATACCCATCCCAATCAGCCCTAAAACTTCCAGGGACCAGCAGGAAAACAGTGGTCCTGTTCGTAGTGCTCCAGAGTCCTCAGAAGCTTCATCTTCTCGGGGCCATTCTCCAGGTATGTCTGGAGGAGACAGGGGGGAACATAAAGTAGAGTCAGCTGGTGCTGAGCGTCTGTCTCCTGGACGCTCTGGCTCAGAGAGAAGCAGGGCAGTGGTGGACTTGACTGTGAAGGCAGAGGACAATTCGGGACACCTTTGTATAACCAGTGGCTCAAGAGCAATTGATGGGGTTATTGATCTAACTGTGGGTCAGAGGTCATGCCAACAGCAGGTCATTCAGAGGGTGCTCCCTGGAGTGCAGGTCAAGGTAGAAGCAGAGGTTGAGTCAAGATCTCCACCAGCTGCAGGGCTAGGGAGGGAAGAAAAAGGAGGCCAGGATGGGACAGAAGGGACCTTCTCACAGGGTCTTCCCAATGCTACAGAGGCTGAGGCACGTTCATACACACTGGAATCATCTGGCTCACCATCCAGCAACAACAGCACTTCTTGCAATGCTAATCCAGCAGCGAGCCAACTTAATTCTTGTATTTCTAACCCACAACCCTTACCTATCACAGCACGGAGTCAGCCCCAACCTCCATCCCAGGATCAAAATAGCCCAGCTGCTCTGTGTAATGTCATAGTCAACGGTACAGGATGGCATTCCCTACTCACTCCTGCCTTTGAGTCTGACCGTAAAGGAGAGGGGGCTACAGGAGAAGGACAGGAGCAGCCAGCCAACGGTGAGCTGGAACGGGAGGCACTGAAAGAGAACAATTGCTCAGTGGGAGAATGGGAGCCAGGGAAGAGGGGCTCAGTACAAGACGAGGTGGCAGAAATAGGGGAGGGTAAGCCAGATCCTGACTCCAACTTGGAGGAGGGTGAGCATGCCTATGCCCTGCCACTGCTCTCCACCGGAGGCTGTGTGGTCATCCAGCCTGTGCCAAAGCCCGGTGCTGACAAGACGGCCTACCTGTCCTGCTCCATCAGTGCACCGCTTTCAGCTGGAGGGAGCCCAGAGCTGGAGCCGCCGCTGAAGAGGAGGTGTCTGCGAATCCGCAATCAAAACAAATGAGGTGAGCTCCTCCAAACGTCCACCCTAAAACATTTACAGCAAGCTTCTGCAATTCATGTCAGTTGAAATAACCATTCATTTTATGTGTCCAATGTGTCTTGGTAACTGTTTACTGTACTTTACTTACTATGTACTTATGTGACACTTAAATAACATTAGCTATCTCCATTTTTAAGATAATGGTAACTAGTGATACACACTGTTACCACTGCAGAGGAACAGATGAGAAGCACTGAGACACTTTGGAGTGAGCAGGATTTTCACAAAAATATCTGGTTGTAATACATTAGAATGACTCTACAGGCTGTTATCATGTTTGTAGGTGGTTGAAAAAGTCAGAGAAGGTTAATTTTTAAAAGTATGTTCATGACTATGAAAATATTTCTATAGAGAAGTGCATGCTGGGCATCTTGTTTGTCACCTGGTAGATTGTGTACTGTGTAGGCTGAGGCATTACTGCAGCAGCATGGGTTTGACTCTGACCAGAAGCCATTTTTTCCCTGAATATTTCCAGTCTCTCTCCCCTTTTACTATGTAATAAAGGTGCACAAAGCCCACAAAAAAGTCACCAATTTCACTTAAAGCCCCTCAACATCATTAATGAGGTGTTTTCTGTGCGTATTTCATTTCCAAACATGTGAGATTCAGCCATAGAGTTATTTTCTGTTTTGATTGGCTTTATTATCTCTTTAAAATGATGCAATCACTTCAGAAATACTGAATGTGTTGCCCAATTCAGGGATGTGCAGAGAACAGTTTAGGCTCACACAAGAGGTGAAACAACCATCAGCTGAATTATTATCCAACGCTAATGCCAAAATGACTTTATTATAAAAGGGTTAGTGAAGTAGGAGCAACATAATATGATGGTAATGCTTCTTGGCAGGAGCAGGGGAATATGCCAGGACTTCCCCAGCTGTCTTACCAGAGGCATTTATAGAGCACAAATGCACTTACTAACTCATTTAAATATAATTTCAACACTCAGTCATAGGTTAGAGTATAAATGGCAACATCATAGATAACATGCATGCTGAACTTGCTTTGATTTCCCAACGTATCTTATGTCAATTGGTCTGTCAGACATGAATGAACTAATATTAGAGCAAATACAAATGTTTTAACAGCATTGTCATATTACCAGTATTATTAGTTAAATAAAGCAGTTGGCTAACAGAACTTATTTGACTGTATACATTTATTTCTACAAACTGGCACAGTTCCCATTATAAGGCAGAATACTTGTTGCTTTTGTTTGACTGGCAGATTAGCTCTATAAGATACAGAATGGTAACGGGAAGTCTTTCATTCCAAAGCATTCATTCAAAATGTTAATATCAAATTTAATGATGCACTCCTCGGGTTGTTAATTAAATGAAATTATATTCAAGAGCAACTGAAGACCAATTCAAGTTGTGGTAACATGAGGCGAGTGCTGTGAATTAGAGTAATTAATAATGACAAAAGATGGAAATGAAGCCCCATGCACTGTTCATTCTGCTAAAAGCAAATCTAGGGAGCTAAAACCAATCCTAAATGTAATGGAAAAATGTAACTGTCAGATTTTTAAATATATGGTCTTTTTGATCATTAATATAGAAGAATACTAAATCAGTTTTCTGTATCTCATGTTTTCCATTGGTGAGTAATATCACACGACATCCATTATGAAATATCTGAAACATTATGTAAAATTTATGCCACCAGAGTAGCAGATATTGAATATTTCATTCTTTATTTGCCCCAAAGTGTCCTGAAGCTGATACTAATTGCATGTACCCAAGTGAAGAAACCATATTTTGGAAGCTCTGTTGAAAATGTGCTTTTTCTTCAGTTTCATCCACAATGGCTTCTCAGTTGTTTGTGTGCAGATCTTGAACAAGTTTGGTCTAACTGTACTGATGGGATTGCCTGTTTCACCCAAAAAAAGGCTTGGTGGTGGGGGTAGGTGGGGGGATGGGGGTGCATAGGGTTGTTCCTTACCCTCTAATTCTCCTCCCACTCTGTTTCACAGATGGTTGCTCTGAGGACCGCAGTGCCATCAGTGACACTCACTTGTCCGTCCCCCTACCCTCCAACTCTCACCCTTCACCACTCCACGTCCGCACACAAATACATTGTCCCTGTCCTCCCTCATTGTCCGTTCTACCAGCACCACAAATCGCCTTCAATGACTGATTAAAGTCCAACCAAACATGTTGATGTGTATCATAGCAAAGCGAACAGGACTCCTTGTGTCTGTGCAACGGATGCTCTAACTGAACTTCTACAGACATGATGTCATGGCCAGCAAGACTGCTTTGACCTTTGAATTATGGACAGTATATCCCTGCAACAGGAGGACTTTGCCCCGCTGCTTCTCTCCACCTTTAGAGACTCTCAGCCCACACTGCCCCTTTAACTGCCCCCATCTCTTCATTCAAAGTGATCTCTATATTGTTTGGTACAATAAACCATAGTGTCCAGTACTTAAAGCTGCTCCTGGGAAATTGACAAAGGGGCTCCCAAAGGAAATCTTCATCCCTTTCTTAAACACTCTGGTCCAACATGATCCTAATCCCTAAAGTTTTTATTTTCAAGATCTCCAGAATTTTCACTATAGAGCCACACAGCTGACAAAAAAGGACCTTTGCTTGTCCACAACCAGCATATACTGTATATACTTGCCAACCTGACAACAAGAGTTTTGATTTTAACAGATGGTAGCTACGAATGAGCATAAAACAAATGTATACAGTCAGTGCAATACATTTTATTAAGTTTAAGGTGCATGGAAATGAAGGATAATTTAATAAGACTTATCAATCAAAAGCTGGATAACAGCTCTTGGACATGAAAATACCTTCAGCTATGTTGGAAAAAAATCCCCACTGAATCAGCAAACTGAAGGATAAAATATTAAGTTTCACCAGCAAATAATGGCATGTGGGTGGAATCACACAGTCTGCCATTTTTCTGTTGCATCTATCAGTTTGTTCTTGAACCTCATGGAGTTTAGACACATATTGTTACGCCAGATTCAAATAGAGTTGCCATGATAATCATTCCTGCTATCACATACCGTCGGAACGCTGTCTATGTGCTTCAACAATAAGCCACGCAAGAATCAGTAATAACAGGCTCCTGCTGTTTGAGAGCAATTCAAGGCTTACTGCACTTCCAAAAGAACCGAAATGGCATGGCAATGTAGGAACTCTGCCAACCTGCAATGGGTACTCACTACCGCAGGCTAGTACTTAATCTTTTCTATAATACATTAGCAGTGATGTTCCTGTCATGGGTTAGTTTGAGACTGACTGCACTGAATTTAGAGAGGGCAGAAGGAAGCTTGGTCTTTCATAAATAATTCTCTGGGGACCTGGAGGAAAAGTGCTGAAGTAACACGACAGAAATATTTAAACAATAAGTAAAGTGAAAACAAATTTATTTCAAAATCTTCTTTTGCTTCTCTGCAGAATCTGCCTTTACGTTACTTCTTTTTTTTTGCCAATGATTATTTGTCTTAAGCCAAATCTAAAGCCAGTGTTGTTCTATTTTCAGTGTCATGCTCACTGCACAGCTTTTACTAAAGGCAACCCTACTGTCACCTATCAGTTACAATGCAGCTTAAGCTATGAAAAACAGAGCCAGTGTTGAGTTTACACTCTTATGCAGGAGGTACATTGTACCAGTTTGAGATAAGTGACTATCATATGCCAAAGGCTGCGGGTGTGTTGAAACAAAACATGTCACCTGTGTTTCAGTCAAGAACTGAACATTTGATTTCATAGATAATTTCTAGTTGCCAAAATAAGAAGCAGTTGTTTTGAGGAAGAAAGAAAGATACAGTAGAACATGAGAAACAGTATTACCGCTCGTTATGGTGACATGTGAAGGTGAAATGCAATTCTAGATTAAAAAGATGAAACATGACTTTAGGATCCTTGATCCTGCATTACATTGATTTGCAGCCCCTTTCTAGTTCACAGTTTATCTTTGTTTTATTCCCGTCTGTCATGGTTCTACAATATGTAGTGTGGTCAAATAAGGCCCAACATATAAATATTTATACATACATACATCCACAGATGCACACATCACAGAAGTATATGCTCATGTCACAGGTTCACAGACAATGCACATAGTAATTTTAACTTTGTGTACGTGTGTGTATGTGTGTGTGTGAGAGGCAGGTGCAAGCAGAGAGCCCAGTTGAGATTACAGAGTGTTGACTCAGAGTAAGCAGTGTGCAACTCTATCTGTGCCTGTTAGTCAGGCATTTAGGCTTAGCTTGCTGCTTGCCAAGGCCCTGCTTTGGTGTCACTTTAAGCATTTCCTTGCCCCAGCTTCATTTCTCTCAAAACCAAGGCAGTGGAAAAAAACTGTCTTTCTAAGCAACCTTTTTTTCTCTGTTTTTAATTAATCCATATGAATCAGTTTTCCCCTTTACAATTTCTCTAAGTGTCGTGAGGTTTCCACACACAGGCCATTCCTAAAAAGAGAGGAGGCTGATATTTTTCTGTCCGGCCATGAGTTGAATAATCGTGAATCTTTTTAGTGAGAGCAATGATGCGAGGGCTGATGATTCATCTGCTTGGTGTTAGTAGGGAAGAGCTTTTGTCCAAAATTGTAACCCTAACTCAAAAAGAAGAGGATCAACCTTTTAAAAAAGGTTGTTAGAGGTTGTATTATGTTATATGACATGTACGGCAGAATGAAACATGTTTATCCTGCTAGTAGGGCAGACTTATGAAGTCCACATTGGCACTTTGCCATAAAATGAACTGAGCACATTCATGGGATTCAGAGGAATGTAGATGCTCCTCTGTTTCTTCATGCATCACCCTTTGAAGAAACGCTAACTGTCACATATCAGATTAACTGTTGGGAAACTCCTGGTAACATTTTATATTAAGGTATGCATATCCAACATGAACTAGTTGATTACTAGTACATTTATAAGCGGCACACTGACTTAATTAATCCTTATACAGCACTTATTAATAACCCATTGTGCAAATCATTAATAGTTTTTTTTAGTATTGCATATTAATAGGAAGTAAGTCAGTTTTGGTACATGCTGAATACATGTACATTAATATAATGTGTTACCAAACTCCCTTCCCCGAGGACATATTCTGATTTAACCTCTTGACCTTTTGTTTCCAACTATGAGGCCAAACAGTACATTTCTGACTACTGCTCTTAAAAAGAGTTTCAGTACAAGAGCATTATCTTCCCCAGGAAGATAAAGTTTTTTTTGTACATGCTGTACATCTATAATATAATGTGTTCCCAAATGCCCTTTCTAAAGGACAAATTCTTATTTTGATCTCTCGACCTTTTGTCTCCAGCTATGAGGCCAACCAGTACATTTTTGACTACTGATCTTAAAGAGAATTGCAGTAGAATAACATTATCTTTACCTGAATATAAAAAGGTGGAGGTGGCTCCACATTTAATGAGATGCCAACTGCAGTCCATTGTTTTGTCTGCTGTTTCTCCATGCTTGACACTCCCACACACAAACAGACTCATCACAAAGTCACACATACAGATAGACAAAACATCACGCCTAATTGTGTCTGATCTTATTCTGCACCATTTTGTGTTATAACGTTGCAAACGGTATACTGTCCATGTCTGAGACCGATGTTGAAGATGTGGCAATCCTGGACTATTGAATCAGTCCTTGTGATGGCAAACAGACTTGTGACAAATCTCCAGCATTCCTTTTTGATGATGGACTACAGGCCTGGTCAACAGCCTGAATTATGCAATGACAACTATCTCCAACCCTGATAGAGACACGTGGTCCACAGACAAATTAAAACACGACATGACTTCATGTTACTTTTCAAAAACAACAGAGAAGTTGCCTTAACTCTTGCTTGTATAATCTCTACAGTTAAGACAATGATGCCCGCTTGTAAAGAAGACTCTCCCTTCTTTGTACAAAATGAAATATACCAGAAACAACAACTTTGTTATCTTGCTAGTGTCAATGTATAGATGATCAGCTTTTTCTGTAACTTGTATGGACCGTCACATTTTTGCTAAGAAGAAACCCTCCTCCCAACTTCCTTGTTCCTAAACATCCGATCTGTTCAACGTTTTAACTCGTGGTGGACTGTCAATCTTTTTGTGTACATTTTATAGTATTATTTATTGTTGACAAGTTTTGCATTTGCAGATAATAAAAAAGTGAAGGTGGTTTGACCTGAGCATTCTATTCCAATGTAAATGCCTGGTGAACAGTGAAATGCTTTTTTAATTATTAAACTGGAGAAAACAGTAATATGAGAAGATGATCTTCTGTCTTTTTCTTATGACGTTGTAACATGTACATAACATGTGGCCAAAATTGCTTTGGAAAATAATCTTTTTTTTTGTGTTGTAACAGTATTTGTTTTATCCAGTGAATTGCTCATGAAGACAAATAAATAAGAGGCACACACAACTGTGTTTCAGACGGGTCATATCTGTTCAAATACATCTCTGTCTATATCTATATCTGTCTGTCCAAGCAGCTTACATAAAAACAACTGAGTGGGCATTATTGTACATCTCCTGAAAATACAGAAATGTATATTTCAGCATTATTTATGGGTAGATATTGACTTGATTCCTTACTTTCTTACATAATTTACAGGATTTCAGAGATCCACCTCTTGGTAGAAACCTGTGAAAAAATGATTGACTTTCAGAGGTGTCTTATCGTTCAGCTTTTAGAAAATAAAACATTAATACAGAGCAACATAGAAAAGAAAAAAATGCCCTTTGCTGTAAGATAAAGACAATAAGAAACATAAAAAAATCAAGGTGTAAACTAATATGACAGACTCATCCACTGACCAGACTGTGCTGGAAAGATAGTATCAGAGTATTTTAGAGACCAAACATATGGATGCAAGCAGTGAGATGTTCAGTCTCCGTGGCAACAGATGATGTTAAGAGTGGCATAAGCACCAAAAGAAAGATGAAGTTTTATGTCAACTGACCAAGGAGTGGATATAACCGACAGATGAGCTCACATCCTGTTTCTTTTGGTTGTAATATGTGACATTTTTAACAAGTGAAAATTAATCTGGTAACTTTCTTAAGAGATGATCTGGGGATTTTTGCCAAATTTAGTGAAGACTCAGTAGGTCAACAAGTTCCATTCCACATCCTACTTAACATCCACGGTTAAAAGGCTAGTACTGGGATGTTTTTTTTTTATTGCAACCCTCTACCAATGTTTACATGATATACTTCATTTGTTTGTAAAGAAGCCCATGCACCAAGTATTGACATCAATATCAGTTTTGTTTTTTTTAATTGTGGCTTTTCCCATCTTAATAATATAGCAAAAACTGACGTTACAGGTGAGAGATGCAAGATACTTTAACCTTGGCTTGATCCACATAATCCAACAGTACATCATTTTCCAAAACTGTGCAAACAGTTCAAAACCTCAATACTAAACACACCTCTGATTTTTATCTCCTTGTCTTACTTCAGAGCACAAGCACAGATGTAAAACTTGGTGAAAAGAATCTGAAGAATAGAAAAATTTTTACAACATGGCTCTGGGTACTGCCATAGATTTTAGTAGTGAAATAAGACATTATTAAAAATCTGTGCCTACAACTTAATTATTGTCAAATTAGGAAAGAAATATTTAAATAAAGCTAAATATACAAACAAAGACAAACTCTTTAAAAAGTTAGAATGATAGTCGAATCTTCAATGAAATACAGTCTAACAGCACTTAAAATGTTAATAACTGAAGAACAAATGACTGAGCATCACATTGATACCACGTCCTTCACCACCAGTTTGGCCTTTGTGATACTGTATTAAAACTGATGATTAAGATGGAGGAGCTTGATGAAAAAAATCTATAATAATTTGCTCAAAAATCATTAGATATTGTAACTGACAATTACAGAACCAGTGATGTGTCATGATTTATTCATTTATTGATAAGAACTAGTAATGTATCATGCAATCTTTTATCATGTGGGACATTATAAACTCATATTGTTAAAGGAATATCTCAAATTCAGTGAAGCAACAAAATAATTTAAGGAGAAATCCATGTCTCAATATGTTCATCTGGAGAAATCTCTGACTGCTCCTTGGAAAAGTCAAATATGAAATGCAATGGTCTCTAGCGCCATCTAGTGAATTATGGAAGTACTTACAAACTGCACAGAAGGTGACGGAAAAGGCAGTGTTTGCTCATAAGCAGGATGTGAAAAGACAAGGTGTAAAATATATGTATGTGTATGTGTGTGCTGTTTGAATTCCATGTATGTTTATATTTCAATTAAGTAAGAAATAAACAGGGAACTTGAGATGAAAATCTACAAAATCGGATACTGTCAGGTATTTCATCACATGCAAATTAACAGATATTATGGTATTTAGGTAGATGTTATCTTTCAGTAGAATGAAAAATATCTTCACGTTACATTTTTCATTCACAAGCTGTAGTACAAAAGTACACATCTTTGCACTGGAAAACAATCAGTGGACACAAAATGTAAGATTAATAAATACATTTGATATATGACATATAATACATAAAATAAGTGATCTGTTTTGTTGAACAGCCTGTTCAAAAACAAATTTCCTGACAAAGATTATTCGTTAATGAGAGATTTCAAGAGTATTTTCTCTGCACAAGCTTCCTGGTCAAACTGCTCCCCCTTGCTGTTCTAAAGAGAACACATCCAACTAATATGAAGTTACGTTTCTAATTGTCCAGAGTAATGACTTAATAATCTGTTCTGTCTTCATTCTGTCAACATATTTAACATGTAAGTACCACTGATAATACATTTAATGAATACAAGGTACTGTGAGATAGAAGCATCACAGCAGGAACATTTGTGTGTTTCTAAACATTATTAGATATGTAATGCTGCCTAAAAATAATATTATCATGTTGGGACCATTGTGCAAAAGGAGACTATGCAGTACATGGTGATAGTGTCTCATGCATTTATATTCTTTAAACTGACACACAGCGTTACTCACCCCTGATAGTGTGTTATACTTGAAACAAGAACCCACAATGGCAAATGTGAGTTCGGTCTGTATTTTCTTTAAATTTGTCAACACTGCATAGGTGGTGGGTGCATTTGACTGGGGCCTCAGGAGCCCCTTCCCTAATTAGTGCCTTTTAATACATATATGAAAAGGCATTTAAGAGTGGTATTACAAGACAGTTACCATATGGTAATTAAAGCCTTTAGAAACTTTGCAATGCTGTCCCATTCTCTTTTTTGTTGTAGGGTATTTTTAGGATCAGTTATGATTACAGCAAACATAGCCTGGTCAAAAATAAATAAATAAAATATCCCATATTCTCATTTTTTATTGGATCACCTATAGCTTTGCTTATGATAGTCTTTCACCATGGCATCATTTCGATAAGCTTATGCAATGTCACAGCATTTATTGCTTTGTTATTGTTTTATGGACACATAGCATTGCTAAACCTAGACCTGACCAGATGAACAAGCCCCAGATCCCAACACTGGCCCCACAGGATTGTACTGTAGGCATGATGGGTAATCACTTCATGATGATGATTCTAAGAGTCCGTGACTGACAGGGGCCCTAGATAATAGTAGATTTTTAATCCGAAAATTATTAACAAATTAACTTAAAAGAATGTTTGCTTCACAAGGTACAAATAAAAGTATTTGTTTCTTTACATTAGTTCTGTTTTGTTTGTGACAACAAAAAAAAATCCAGTCAGCCTCTTGCTGATGTAATTTTAGCACTATTAGAGATATAGAGTAGATTTAGAGATATTAGAGATATCAGAGTAGTGTATCACTGCATTGAATGAAATACAAGAAATCGTAAAATGTTTTGTAACATTTACATTTATATTTTATTATGTTTTTATTGAACTGTTGGGGCCTAAAGTAATATTTTTCACGGGCCCTCAATCCCTGGGGGCACCCCTGAGACTAACCAGTAGAAATGAGAATGTTTACACGTTATAAAGGTGTGGACAGGTGGTAGAGCGTGCGGACAGAGCGCAGGACAGGTGGTTTATGGGTAACTGAGTCCTGTCTGTGTTGATGTCAGGGGGGAGGAGGGACTCCGACTCTGAATGTCGGTGTGTAGATGTGAGTGTATTGTCAAGAAATCAGCCGCTGTCGCCGGAGGACTTTTTTCCCTTCTCAAACGAAATAACTTTTTTTTGTAAATACAGCCTGTGGCGAGGACACGACGAGGAAGACTAATGCGAAAATGCGAGAAGAAATCCAGGAAGAGAGTGTGTGCTTATTAAAAATTCAGCGCGGGAGAACAGACATTATCGCCCTTTCGGATGAGTTGTGGCAGCACCGAGGATAAATACAACAGTAACGGGCTCCAAACAGCAGTGAATGGGGTGACACGAAGCGGATACCTGGGTTAAAACCGAGTCCAGAGTGTTTCCAAGCGGCCAAAAACCAAGGGGAAGGGGAGGAGAGGGGGGCAAAGAAAACGCCCTGCTGCCTGTTGCTGGTGTCTCCAAATCCAAACTTTATCGCCGAGTTGGAAAAATGAATCTGTGGCTCAACGGGAGGTGATACTTCATGTGTAACCCTGTCTTTATTAGCCTGAAGTCACTGTGCTAGCCACCTGGGGCCTGCTCACTTGGCAACTTTTGGAAAGCGGGGAGTGAGTGTGTGTCTGCTTTGGGAATATTTTCTCCTCATTGTGCACACTAGCTATTCCTGTTGGAAACGATTTGGGTGGGCTGAGAGCCCACGGCTGCTCCGCTAGGCCCACAGCCGTTAGCCAGGAACAAAGAGGTGTCACATGTAAACTCACACACTTTTAGAGGAAAAAACCTCCACACACATATATATTTTTACTCAACTTTTAACGACCGACGCTGCAGACATGTCTCTGGGCGCCGAGAGGAGGATGGAGACCCGGCTGAAGAAGCTGGAGGACATGATCCGAGACCCCAGATCTGCCATAAACCTGGAAAGTTTGCTGGTAAGTCAAGTGGGATCCCCTTATAGATTATTAATGAAGCCGTGTTGTCTGTTCGCTGAAACGCTAGACACGTATGCACAACACACTTAGGTAACACTGCTGGTATTTATGGCCCCTTTTTTCCTCTTATCATTACCCGAAGTGTAACCTGCTGCGAACTGTTAGCATTGTTTTTACACTGCCCAGACTGTGGTAACACATAAAACTAACCCTTATTTTTCTCTCGTCTTCATCAGTTATGGATCTGCACGTTTTCCGTTTTGTGCCTGGATCAGATCATTTGCCAGAACACCTAATTTTTCAGGAAAAGGCATCCAGATAAAAGCCACATGGTGGATACAGTGCAGATAGGCCTGATTAATAGTTAAGACTGGGTGCAGACAGTGCAGTTTGGGGCTCTGTGAAGCGTGTCTAGAGATTAGGATTAACCAGTGGAGAATGTGCATGTCCCACTTGTGTTTGTAGTGTGTTTGTGGAGACTAGTATTTCCGGCTAAAACTCCCGCTTGGGTAAAATAACAGTTGGGCCCACCAAACCAGGATAGTCCTCCCACTCCACACTAGACCCACTCACCTAGTTTGCACAGGAAAATGTGTTTTTAGGTGAAAGTAATTGTGTTAACATTCCCCTGAGTATCTACAAATAATCAGCTCTTTGTTTTGATTTGACTTTAAACATTACCCTAAATCTCAAGTGTGGGTTGAGTGAAGTAAAGTTTTATAGATGTTACATAAAATCTATTAATCACCACAAAATTTGCCCTTAAGTGATGATGACTCCCAAGTATGCATCTGTGGATGAGTCACAGTTTTTAATGGGTATTAAGCAATAATTCTCCAAACTAGTCAGAATAGGATAAGAGTATGTGAAGTTTCCTCTGGCGCTGCAATCTGACAACAACATGTGACATTTCAGAAGAATTCGGACAAAAGTGATGCAAAGACTGGAAACAGAAATGCAGTTCAGTGTTTGGGTTTTTGCTTTTTGGGTTCTAGTATTTTCTCATAAGTTTGGGGAAGATGTATTTACATGGCCTTCTATAAGAACATTTTAAAAATATGAAGTGTAGCATCATTTTTGACCGTTTTTATTGTAGCACACTCTCCAACATTTGGCTAATAATCCAAAAATATTGAAAACAGACAGTCATTACATTACATTCAAAATTTATTTAGTTTGTTTTGATACTCTCCACACTAATTTTACATTAATTTGGCATTGGTGCTGAAGCTGATTGTTAAAACGGGAGGGAAACCCCAGACTAAAGTAGTACAGGGATTGTTCCCTATTGGATGTATTTGTCAAGTGTTCAGTCTGAAGTTGCGTAACGCATTGAGTGTTCTAAAAGGAATCCTTCATGCTATAAAGATAGAAAATGAAAAAGGTCTCTAAAACTCCAGCCTTACACTATTTTCCCTGATGAAATTCAACAAACCAATACTGTCTTACCTTGAGATAAATCCAATCACATCAGTTGATCGGTCTTATTTGCACCCCTGTGTATTTTGAAGCTCTTTTTCTGACTGTCATTCAGAGCCATCTTGTGTGTGCTAACTTTAAGTACAGTTAATCTACTGTAGGGGTGGCTTTTACATTTTTGGGCCACCTAACTGGATTTGACATAGGGCAAACACACTGTCTGTTCTATCTTTAAAAGCAACACCTCACCCCTTTTAATGGGCCCCATTTAGCTTGGGGGCCCCCTGTACATACCCTCTCCTTTTCCCCCTGGCACACTACTTGAGGCAATTCCTGTCTATTCCCTCTTCCTTTTGAAACTTTTAGTGGAATACTTATTTGAACACAGGTGGTGTTTACTTCCTGCACATGAGCTGTAGAGATAGAAGTGTTGAGTGTTTGAGACAAAACTTGAGTGGGAAGCATGCGTAGGAGAGAACAAGCTGCAGTTTTCCATTTTTAGCAGCCCTGGTGCTGTCGCTGGGATCAAGAAGTTTTGCTGCTTGTGATGGGATTTTACCACACACTCACACACACAGTAAGGGTTTAGAAATGTCCTTTTTTGCAGGTGGAATAAAATCGTACATACTTTTGATGCCATGATAATTACTCACAGGCTCATATTCAGTAAACAATGAATCACCAATCTCCTGCTATTATGGCACAGCAACAGAATGATGGAGAAAAAAAGAGCAGGAGCAGCTAAATGGAAGTGCTACTCCAATGCTAAATATTGCCTCCTTAGAAAAACTGGCTTAGGTAGAGTATTTTATGAGAGTTGGTCAAGGAGGTGTGAGCCTGAAGATATACAAAGCTGATGAGGAGGAATTTGCAGCATCTGTCAAGTGGACTCTTTGATCTTTGTTTTATAGAGAGATGACCAGATCTAAGTTGGCTTATATTGTTGTGCTCAGCCATTTAAAAATTAGGGAGTCGGGATTCCGCAATTTATAATGCCACACTCACTTCTAAACAACTCGCAACAGCCAGTAAAAGTCCCACAAATGGTACTTTAAGACACAAAAACTGTAAATCACTGTTGCTTTTATCAGTATCGGCTCAAATCTGACCTGAAGTCTCAGCAGCCCGCTCTCCCAGTGCAAACTTCTCTGATCATTACTGTGCAGCACAGCACCGCTGACTGACTGAAGGACTGGACTTACTTGGCAGCTCAAAGCACAGGGAGTGATTGTTGAGGGCATGCAAAAGAAAGGGCATGTTTTTAGATAAAATAAATATGGACAGTTGATTGTGAGTTGCCTTTCTGCTGTCCTAAAGGAAATGACCTCACTGAGTAAATAGTTGGCAGCTATATATGGGGCTCAAAGTCCCTGCCAATGACTGCACTTTCTCCTTTCACTTTTTAGCCTTATCTCTTCTCCCTGGCTCTGCAGGCAGCCCCTCCTTTCAGGCTTGTTAAACACACTTCAGGTATTTTAGCTGGAGCCTAATGCCTCTTGATTCTACTGCAGACCTGGTACAGTCTGATAACTTTATGCATGGTACTTAAGTGTGAACGATATGAGAAAAAGGATAGTCAAACATTAGTGTGATGTCTTACAGATCATCTCTAGGGGCATTTCTGGGTATCTGACTATATTTGTTCCCTGTGATGCTCTCCTTATTCTGCATTATGTAAAACAGACATTAGTGTTTCCTCTGCATGCACAGACCACTTTTTCTCTGCTCATTTCTCTCTAATCTTCTCTTACACATTTCCCCTGTTCTTCCCTTCTGCCTGTTTCATCCACTCAACACTCATCTAATGTTTTTAAAGCTTTTCCTAGCATCTCATGTCTCTCCATTTCTCCAGCTTCCCTGTTCCTGTCCATTGCTCTTATCTTATTGCCTCCTACCCCTACCCATCCATGCAGGAACTTCTTCCTTTCATAGTGTAGCTCTAAAAGAAGGAGGGGATAACCCCCATGTGTCTTGTTCTCTGTCTTTTTCCCTGATAGTCAACCTTAGTGTCCGGTCTGTCTCTAGAGTGCATTTGAGTTGCTCTCAGGCAAGCAGCAACAGCAGTCCCAGCTTCAATGTGCTAGCTGGATAGAAACACTGCCTTATAAGGCACTGGGGACGGTGGCCCCAGCCAATTTTTTTTCTTTCTTTTTTTGCAAAACAAGCCAGTCTCCCCGCTCCACACCTCCTCTGGAGAGACAGCCAGGCTTCTCCATGGCCTTTTTTTGGATTTTGCCTCACTTGAGTGAAGAAGACCCTTCGTTTTCCCAACGTGAAAGCCCTGAGTAGCCTTAAAACATCACACTGCATTTAAGTCATGTAAGTTCAGTTGACGTGAAAGGTTTAGTAAAATGTGAGGTAAAAGGAAAAAGTACAATATCCTGTGACAGTTATTTAGGCCCTGTCCGTATGAAGACTGTTTCGGTCGTATCCGCAAAAGTTTTGTATCAGACAGGCCTTTCGTCCACATGAAACTGGCATTTTCAGTCATTGAAACTGCAACTTTTTGAAACCAGGTCCCAGAGTGGATAAATTTAAAAATGCCAGTTTCGCGTCTTTGTATGACCAAACCGCAACTTTTCTTAAACAATGATGTCATAACCCCACCTCTCTAACCTTTCACCCCCGAAGCAAGACGCCACTTCACAACAACAATGGCAGACTACAGAGTTGTGCTCATGCTACAACAACTATTGAGCTTATTGGAAATATTGGATCAAAATCTTCAGCTACTCTTTCATTACAATGAGCAACTAACAACCATAGGTAACAATATTCACTACCTGCTCTTGGATCTACCGCAGGGAGGGGCAACCAGAAGGAAATACTGGATCAGACCTGGTAGAACCAAGCAAGCTTTTTGCGCATGCTCCACGTCTTCTCTGTTTTTTGCAAGAGCTTTACAATGGCACATACAGGCCTGGCATTTGTACTACATCATTTACAGTCATTTTCAGTGGTTTCGTGTGGATGCAGATATTTCCTAAAACAACTTCGTGTTTATGGGGCATGTTTTTGAAAACTTTTTTGGACTTCAGACTGTTTCCATCTCAATTCATATTTTTTCTCCTTTTTCTGCTCCATGCTCCAAAAACATGCCTGTTTTTAGCACAGATGGGTGTTAATTTATAATGGAATAATTAGCTGACAAAAAACAAATCTGCAACAGTAACTTATTTTAGTTTATTTTCAGTATGATATGATTCTCTAAAGTTTGACACTTTATTTTCTGGTCTCTGAGAGTAAACTGTACAGTCAAGTCAGTTTGATATATAAAGCTCGGCATCACACATCAAACATCTGCCTCAAGGAGTTTTGCATTCTGTTCAATCAGGGAATAAAATTAACACCCGCCAAGTGCCAATGGCGGGTAAATAATTTGTTTGGCATGTGAAACAAAATCCCACACCCGCCAGTGGCCAATGGAGAATTTTTAATTGCAAGTGAGAACAACCGGTTTCCACGACCCACCTTTTGAGCGGCCAGTTCCTCCACACTGCGTGCGGGTTCATGTTTGTGACCATGAGGACCTCCCACGGAGGGGTTTTCCCCACCCTTCCTCTGTGCCCCTCCTGCGCCAGAACTGGTACAAGCGAGACTTGAGATGCCCGTCTCCCCTAGGGACCCACAAGACTGACCCATCTGTGCCTCGGTGTGGTGATGCCCAGGTCAGGTACCTGCGGTCCCGCTCTAAAAAATCGATCTTATCCACTATTCCTCAATAATGCAAAATTAAAATAGATTTTTTTACCCAGCCCTGGTATTCATAGCGCATTCTAGGCAAATGTCTCTGGTCTGTGGAGTTTATTTCATTTAGACTCAATCCCAGTTGATGTTTTTTTATTCTTTTCTCTTTTCTTGTGGGTTAAACTGAACGTTCCTGTTAAAGCTGTCAGACAGACATTTGACTCACTCAGTCAATGTCAAAGCACTTTTGAATATTTTTATTATTACATGATGATGCAGCAGTCTCTTTGAAATTTAATAGAACTTCATAAAATGGCAATAATCTAATTTTATCTGTACGTAACTGTATTCTTTTAGTGATGCTTAAGTTGGATTTTTATAATAAAAACATATGGTAATTATTTTAAGTCAAATAAGGCATGTCATTTTTATTTGGCTGGTGAAAAATAATTTTGGACAGAAAATTTTTGGAGGTCACTAGCCGATGAGGTAAGAAGTTAATTTTACGCCCTGTGTACAATACAGAACACCTGTTCTTCAGCCCTCAGTTTGGTTAAGGAATACAAAACTGGTGGAAAAACATATATTACAAACATACCACCGTATTTCTATGTTTTGCATAACTGGTTTAATGAAAAATGATAATTTAGATAATCTTACAAGGTGGAACAGTTAACTGATTAATTGTGAAAATAATCCTTAGCTGCACTTCCACAGAATGTGTCATGTACATGTTTGCGCACACATATACTGTGATACATTGAGTTTCACTTTCATTTTTAAAGGCAGCTTAGACTTCATTAGGGATGGGTATTGTTAATAATATTCCGTACTAATGCCTCTGCTTCAATACCAGTTCCTTTACGACATCAAACAACCCGCTTTACCACAACTTAAAGTTGTGACTTAACATACTAAAGTATAAAAGTTGCTAAAACGTATCAAATAACACCATGCACGGTTGGATACTCAACACTATTGAAGTAATTCAGTCTGTATTATAAATGAATGTATAGTTCTGAACCCTGCTCTGCTCTACATTATTCGGATTTTCTTTTAAAGGTAAAAGTCAACCTGCTGTAAAATAGTCCCATTAAAAACAGATCAGAAATAAAAGTCCAGGAAACAGAGGCATACATACACAACTCCTCATACACATAAATACAGACATACTCTGCTGAAACATTACTAGTATTACAGAGAGTGCTACAGAAGGTGGTAAAATTGGAATTTTCGCCACTGTCTGCCTGGTTGTACGTCAAAACCTCAAACTGCTGTGAAAGTCATCTGTGATGGTAAAATGACATTTGGACTGGAATGGAATGGACATCCTGATGTGTTTGCAGTTCTATATGGTTTTCATGTCAAAAGAAATGTATTCACCCTGAGATTTGTCTTAAGCTCTGGTGGATCTTCTCGTCTAGACATAAAGATGTGGATAATGTGGCTGTGCACACAGCACTGACTAATGCACCATCTTGCAGGCCTAAGGGTCATAATGAAGTATTCGCTCTTCTTTTTTGTATGGCTTGGGGATGTAACAGCTGTGATGGAAGATTTGACTTTTCAAGAACTTTCACTTCCCACGCTGATTAAAAGTGAAAGGGACTTGAAGCAATTCATGCAAAGTGCACTACAGTTGACAGTGTTGTTGCTTTGTGTCTGTTGTTGGTCTGATGTGAAAAATCTTCTGGTTGTCGAGTGAGACTCGAAGACTTTGCTACCTGAGTCTTAGTGTATTTTTAGTTTAAAATGAGGGTGAGTGAGCAGAGCAGAGAACCGGAGGCTCCCACGTGTAATGCTCCATCCATCTGGCCTCGGTGTTATCATTCCATCACAACCTGCTGCTGAAACAAAACCTCCCACGCACATGCGCACACACTTTCTCACGCACACACATACATATGTGCAGGCTTGGGTGCTCCTGGACTAACATTTGCATTCACAAGCAAACACATTATTCACTTGATCTTAGCAACACACAAGGTGCATTGTGTGCAGCTAGCAGCAACAATACAATACATTACCAACCAACTATGGATTGTCAGTGAGTTCATACATCTTTCATTTCCTTTAACAAACCAAAACAAGGGTGTTTGTGTGTCCGTGGTGGAGTTCAGCAGTGTTTTAGTGTTTAAAAGTGGTGGATTTTGTGCCAGTTCTTAAAATAGTAATATACAAATGTAACCATTCATGCCAAGAGGATTAAACAACAGTGAAACTGAAACTTTCCGCTGACAACAAGCATAATGACATCATTTAAGTGTTATTAGCTTTTTATTGCAAGCTGGCCTACTACAGTATGTGTTAAATACAGGGGACAGAGTTCTCCTTACTGGCTTAAAAATAGAAGGATACAGACACAAAATAACAGAATAATTAAAGATGAACAGTTATTATGGCAGAAACTGTGTGGGCTGGAGCTGACTACACTCAGACACTAATAATTATTCCAATTTTATTATGTAATTTTTTTTTTTTTATTAAGAGAAGGACTATTATGTGCATTTAGAAACCTGAGTTTAAGGTTAACACATGGCAGGACCATATGTACATGCTGTCCTTTGCTTTTTTTTTGGCACATTCCTCTTTATGCTTCATAATAATAAAGCATGGGTGCCAACAATCCATAGGGCACAGGATCATGGGACAGAAATCTGTCAAATGCAAAAGTAAGACATGCTCTTATTATTCCCTGCGGAGACATTGGCTGTGCTATTTGTGAGCCTCTACAGGATTCCTGCTGTTGTGTCTTTCTTGGAGAGTTTAGGGGCCCTGCCTGGCAAAGGTCCCTTCGCTCTGCCCGGCCCACCGTTTATCCCGACGACTATTTTTAAAACGGCTGGAATTCAATCAAAACATGAAGTTTCTGCTCAATCCTTTTAAAGCCCAGAGCGGTTCTGCTTGTTTTCTGTTCCAAATGCCTAGTGATGTGATGGGTAGGAGGGCAGGAAGCAATTTTTTTTCTTTCTTTTGGGGGGAAAATACTGCAAATGAAGCAGGGAATCTTTTTGAATAGTTTGGTTGTTCCTCTCTGTGTTTATGCTCTTTCAGGTTAACAATAAAGCATTCCTGACTGATGGGTCCACGTGGCTTTTTATTGGGTGATAAAGAGTGGAAGCAGACAGAAGGAGACGAACATCTCTGTAATGTCAGCAGCAGGTTGGGTAAATAACATGGAAAAAATAGAATGTGCTAAAACAGTGCTTATAAAACTCCTGCCTGCTGCTTCTCTGTAGCTCCAACTGGTTTCAACTCTTTGTTTTTTGCAGGAGTTGCTAAGCAACCAGTCATAACCCGTTGGGTAGATTACAGTATAGCAAAGATAAAATGCTGAAGTGCTATCTAATAGATACATAACAAGTCTCACTGATAAGCTTTACTGGAAAGACAGTCATATCAGCTCAGGAAGACGTTATTCTGAGCCTGTTACTGTAGTGCTTTGTATAGCATCCCACCCTATAGGAACTGATACTGCACTTTGTCATTATAGATCCATTACAACTAAAAAGACTTTTCCTTTGATGTAAAAGAAGGCAGTGAGGAATCTGTAGATCAGTGTCCATCTGGAGCAGGTCCAGATATGTCAGATGCATTAAAGTTTTAATATGCCGATCCAACTTTACATTTCCCCCGATACGTGTCAGTTATTTAATATTTATAAATAGCCGCTTAGCCGGAGCAGCTGAGAAATGTCCTCCAGAGTCCCATTGGCATTTTTTACAGTAACACTAATGGAAGCAAATTGGAAGAGCTGCGGCCAGCCATTTCTCTTGTGCACCTCCAATGCACTAAACGGCTTATTATGTATGACCTACGCACGCTTTGCAAATTGTGGTGTCTTAAAGTGCCTGTAAATGTGGTTAAATAAGGAGCTTCCTAGGGATGCCAACCATTTTCAGAGGCGTAACATTCTCCTATCATCACAAGAAAAAGGTTTTTGTTTATTTCCAAATCCAGGCCTGGCTTGCATCCTCTTATTTGCTACTCTGGCTGCCCCTTTCCTGTGTCGCCTTCCAGATGACTCAAATGAGTGTGGTTTCATTTAAAAGAAAACCCAGTTCTGTCTCATAAAGACCTACTGGTATAATTTGACTCTGCGGAGCTACTGCTGCTGCATTTCACTTTCACCAAGGCATCATGTGTGTATTTGTTTATCCTTCCTCTACATTACATTCATGTTGTTTAATGGAAAGATGTAAAAATGATGAAGGAAAGAATATAATGTCTCTATCAGGTCCAGTTTGTAGATAAAGAATGTTTGCTGCATGCCTGTAGTGAGTCCAAGCATTGCAACAGACTGTTTACTTTGTATTTCTCGTGGCAACTGTCAACGAACTGCTGTTGTCATCTTTTTCATGTCCAAAGTTGGAAATGTGTGAAACTAAACCTCTCTGCCTTAGGTTATTGTGAACATTTCGAGACACCACCCTAATTGGTTGCTTTACTGTTTTTTTTAATTAGTTTTACCACACATGCATTGCCATTTTCTCTTCCAACCTCACAGTGTAAAGAGTCACATGATAGATTATTGATGGATGTTTGGGATGCACAGTGACCTTTTGCCTCAAACTCAACTATTTAGTGACATTTAATCTCTGTGCTTTTGTAAGTGCATTGTTCAGGTGTTGCATGCATTACCGGTACATTAAATTTAAAATCAGACACACCTGAGGTAGCAGACATGTGACCTTGTCAAAGCTGAGCCTGCCTGCTCTGTCTGTGCAACCAAACCAAACGTCTTGGCTGTGATCACAGCACTAAAAGGCAAGTAGATGTGTTTTTATAACTTAGAAAGCAGAAGCCCTTGTAACCTCACTTCAAGAGGCCTAATGACAATGTTGTGGTTTGTGGTTTGTTTATTTGCATCATAGAAATAATCCATGCAGACAGTTTGGCAGTTTTCATTTTCTGTGATTTCATCTGTTCAGTGGTTGTAAGCAGAGCTGCTGAGGTTTGGATTGAAGTTGCTGTGAAAACATAAGCATACATTAGAACAGCAATAAACAAACCAAAGAACAGATCCACTGTCATAAATTTTAGACCTATAGTGCCTAATCCATGCATGGTTTACATTAAGGATGTTGCATTTCTCAGTGATATTAGACCTAGTGTATACAGAGCATGTTTTTGAAAGTATGTTCCTGAAGCTTACTCTGCATAATATATGATGAAAACTTTGCAGGAAATGTTTGATAGATTTTAACACCCTACATCTTAGATTAACAACTGAGTCTTTTTTGAAGTAAATTAATTAACAGTGATCTGGTGAATTTCATAACATACTTATCATAAAGCTAATGTTTTAACAGTGAATACAGAAATACACTTTTTAGACTAAAAAACACTCAGATGCTGCTAAATTCTCCACATGAATGTGCCATCTGCAATCATGGAGACAAGAATGATTCATAACCATAATGTTTTATGCTCAATTCCTATATGCAACCAGTTAAAATTTGAGCAGTCTTTGAAAATCTTCATTTGATTTTTATCACCTTCTCCTGTGACCTTAACCTTTGATCTTTCAATATCAACCCTTTTGTGGCACTAGATCTTGATATTATGCACATATGTGGAAACTTGGAATCAAATCAGGTTAATTTTGGATTTGATTTTTTTTTCTTTCATTTCACTTCATGTTAACAAATTGAAGTTTTTCAGTTTTTCCTTACATTTAGTGACCTTTGGCCTGGAATGGTAACATTTTAATTTGTCATTATGAATTCACACAAACAGACCAGTGCTTGTAAAACATCATAACCTCTTTGACAGAGCTAATAATATAATAAATCTTTGGAAAATAGAAACATGTGATGAGTGTTCTGGGTTGACATGACCGTAGTGTTATGATAACAGAGTCTCCAGAGCAGAGTTTTTTTTTTGTTTTTTTACCTCAGGAAAACCTATACACATCATAGCTTTGCACTTATTGTGTACTTTGAGCCTGTACATGCTATAAGTGCCCATAGCTTGCATGCATGTGATTCATTGTAGACAATCATACCTGTAGCTGTTGTGCACGCGCACTTTTTTTTTCTTTTGGCAGACAATGCAGAGCAGCAGTAGCTGAGAATGCTGCCTCAGAGGAAATGACTTGCACACAGGGACTGGCTTCATGACACAGTGAAATTATCTGCCAGCTCAGGGGTGGGGTGGATCACTTCCTGTATTGCCGTGCACGTTGGGAGATCCTCGTGCATTTGTGCGCGTATGTGTACATGCACACGCACTCAGAAACCTCCCCACCCCCCAGAGTGTGTATTTTTTCCCTTAAATAGCAGTTTTGTGTGAGGTCAGTCCTTTAATGGGGAAGTGTAGTTGAGATGATGAAACGGAGAGAGCAGCTTGCTCCAGACTGACTGCAGCCGAGCGTAGAACGATGGAGAGATCCGGACGTGAGGCAGATAAGGCGGAGCAGCAGAAAAAGGGCAAAAGATATGTGAGAAAGGCAGAGAAGACGTGACGGAAACATGAAACAGACTGCCCACCATTCTGTTCAGTTACAGTAGAAGAATGAAAAGAAAAGGATGAGCTTAAAAAAAGAGACTTTGTGGGCACAGTTCTGTGTCAAACGGTTCATCATTGACAGTTGAGGAATGCACAGCTGACAAACATTGATAGATGACTTTCTCCATGTTGCACACTGTAATGATTAGGGTCTTTTGCTTATTTAATGGTTTCCCTACTTTTCTCTGGGTCAGACTAAGTCCATTATGCAGTGACTGAATACTGCAAATTATCATCTTATTCCCAGTTAACATTCTGCCACAATTCCCAGCCCAACTAGTTCCTGGTTGAGCTGCTGTGACACACACACACACACACACACACTGTGCAGTGTAACACCATCTATGGCAACACTTAGACTTGATTTACAGAGATCTTTATGTAAGGTCTGGTGTCACAAAACATTTACAGTTAGCTTTGTAGATTTACCTTTTGCTGTGTGCATATATACTGTATGGAACCACACACATACTGGAAGGATAACAGAACATCTCAGTCCATTTAGAGACAGTATTTATATACACACACCCACACTGTTTACATCATCACCACTGTCTGTGCATACACACAATACATATTAATAAAATCACAAATTGTGCTACATGTTTTTCTTCACCAGTGGCTACATATTGTGAGAATGACTCATCTGATCAGTCAGTGTTCATTCAGATGATTAACGTCACAGACAGAATCCAGTAGGCAGCTGCACTTGGAGAAAATGAGTCTTCACCTCAAGCAAAAGAAAAAATCTCAGACTGTACATTTAAGTGTTTTGTGTTAGGGTGAAAGTATTTGGATACTAAAGTTCCAGTGAAAATTATGGTTTTGCTTTGTATGAAATATTGTTCTGTACACAGCACTGTATTAATAGTACTGTAGTTGGTGTCATGAGGACACATTCCCCCTCTACTGTGGAAGTATCAGATCTGCAGAATAAATAATTATGTAAATGTCATGTAAAGTCTGATTATTAATATTTGTTGAGTCACAGTCCTCTTATGTGTCACTGAATGCTAATGAAAGGAAAACAAACAGAGTGAGGTACAGTAGGTCATTAATTTTCATGATCAACACCCACTGCGATGTGTATACACTGTGTTTCAGTACTATTTTGTTACCACAGGCTTCATTAACAGCGGTGTCTTTAACATTCATGTGCTTGGAGTTTAGTTCCAGGTCAATTTCAGTTTGCATCTTTGGTACCATCTGACATATACTGTATTTTTTCTACTGTCATATGTTTTTGCATAACAGAGATGAGTCACTATTCATTGTTTTAATAAGATGTGTAAACCTGCTGATGCTTTGCTCCTCTGATGGATTGCTCTCTGTTGTCTTTCTTTGCAGGATTCCATAAATGCCTTGGTCCTTGACTTAGATTATCCAGCGTTACGCAAAAACAAAAACATTGAAACCTTCTTACATAGATGTAAGTAGTTTTTGTGTGTCACTGAGAAAAGAAACCATTATTTAGGTGTTACAATCACCAGTAATGTCTGCTTGATTCTTTGCTGTTATAAATTCTGACCTCAGATGAGAAAGTCATAGGACAAGTTCGGAACCTCCAGATGAAGTCTGAAGACTTTGACAGAGTTAAAGTCATCGGTCGAGGGGCATTTGGTGAGGTTCAACTGGTGAGTAATACTCATTACCTGAATAGAGTCTTGGGTTTGAGTTTGTTTTTCTTTAAAGTAGTACTGATGCTAATATACTGCTTATTCCTGTTTAAGTTTCCTGTAAAAGTACAGTAAGGCAATATGATATACTTATATTGTTCTTTTCAACTGATCTGCAGTACTGTACAAAAGTCTTAGGACACCTCTAGGTTTGTTTTTGCAAGGTTGGAAATGAGCATACATATTTATATCTCATTCTCTTTTCTTCAGATAAAACAAAAAATTCAGGGAATATGTGCAAAGCCTTAAAAGACACATAAAAAAATGAACTAAATGGGTTCTAAAGGTTAAAGTCTCTATTTGGTGTGACCTCTGACCCCATGACAGGAAGCAGCACAAACAGTTAGAAACATCTGACGTGTTGAATGAAACCTGGTATAAAACATGACAAAATTAATGGAATAATTATATTGTTTGAACAAAAGGGTTGAAGACATGGTAAATCAAAGTGAGGTTACACTAGAAACTACCATTTCGGGTTATAGCAGTTGTTTTTTTCCCCTGAAACATTACTTTTTACAGTTGTACATACTTCCTATATATCCAAATTGTATCTTAATACAGAAACTGAGAAATGCACATATGTGGTCATTAGAACTTTACTAAACCAACAAAGCTAATGTTGGCCTTAGACTTTTACACAGTACTGTGCACGTGGTTAAATGTTGTAATATAAGAGTGTGCATGTATTGTTCAATATAGAATACAAAAAAATGAAATAATCAAGTTTGAACAAGTCAAACCAAGTATCAGATTGGCTTTAAGTTATTTACCCCCTGAACACAATGTCTTTCTCCCTGGGTAACCATCATCACCATCAGGTCCGACATAAAGCCTCTCAGAAGGTCTATGCCATGAAGCTGCTGAGCAAGTTTGAGATGATCAAACGATCAGATTCTGCCTTTTTCTGGGAAGAGCGGGACATCATGGCCTTTGCCAACAGTCCCTGGGTTGTGCAGGTATGGCATACAAGTATTTAGTATGATGTACTTGCAATATTTTCAAAGGTTTGTAAATTTTGTGGACAACAGAAACAAGTGCCTAACTTGTTTGCCGTTTTGCTTTTGACATTTTGGTGTCTTTCTGCTGCAATACCTGATACTACATAACATGCTATTTTATGTTAGGAGATTCTCTCTTCACTTTCAATAATTTTTGCATCAAAAGAGAGTGCTTTTCTGATTGTCTTTAAAGGATGGCAGAGTTGAGGTATAATGCATTTCAAAAGTTGAAGCACTCACAGGAGACACATTAAAAGACAATTGGCTGAAAAGTTTAGAAGATTGGACAGATGTTATCCTAATGTCTCCCAGAATACTTGATCCTGCAATTCTGGTAATGCAGCTGAATAGTATTTTTATAGGAGACCCTAACCTTACATTTGCAGGTTTTAGCTTTATAAAATGTAAATATCAGTTAGTCCTTATGATGAAAAACCAAACACCTTGTGTAGCCAGTGGTTTGTACCTTAATATTAACAATTCTCATTACACGTACAGCTCATGTGACATATTCATGTACATGTGTTTTAAATACTGTACTCTGGTTATTTCTTCAGTTATGCTGTGCCTTCCAAGATGAGCACTACCTCTACATGGTGATGGAATACATGCCAGGAGGTGACCTGGTCAACCTCACCAGCACTTATGATGTGCCAGAGAAATGGGCCAAGTTCTACACAGCAGAGGTGGTGATGGCTCTGGATGCCATTCACTCCATGGGCTTCATCCACCGAGACGTTAAGCCTGACAACATGCTGCTGGACAGACATGGACATCTGAAGCTGGCTGACTTTGGCACATGCATGAAGATGGACACGGTGAGAGAGAATATGGTGCCTTTGTGAGAATATGATGCAAATGAATATCTATCAGTGATGAAACAAGGTCAAGTTTATTTATGTAGCACACTTACAGCAATGCAGTTGTAAGTCCGAGCACCCAAACTGCTGTACAAAGGTATTGGTAAAAATACAAGATATGGTAAAAATAAAAAGATATATAAGATATACTAAAACTGATTAAAAACAGATACACAATAATAGGATATTTTAATATCCTCAGGATATTATGTATCTGAAAACACAACCAGAGGATAACACAAATAAAAGTCACATGCTTGTATTTAAAGCCAGTGTAAATAGGTGAAACAAAAGTGGAGGCTGTTCTGAGAAGTGCAGGGTAGTATTTTTCAGTGTCAAAATAGTGTACATAATTTTTTTTAATATGGGTTTTTATCTTACTCGGCTGTGTGGAGTAGTATTAATCTATTCCCCACTTGATCCTTGGGAGTGTCGCTGGAGTGCTGGAACCTATCTCAGATACCATCATATAGGGGTGGCACACACCCTGGACATGTCACCAGTTCTTCAGACAGACAACCAACCATTCACTCTTACATCCACACTGATGGGCCATTTAGACTGACCAGTCAACCTATTAAGGCACATGTCTTTGGATGGTGGGAGGAAGCCAGAGTAAATAGAAAGTAAAAATACTTAAAGTCCATCATATTGAAGGCATTTATTACCCTGCCCCCTGAAGGGGAGGCAAGGGATATTGTTTTTGGTTCAGTTTGTTTGTTTCTTTGTTTGTTAACACTCTAGCTGCAAAACTATTGGTTTAATTCATACCAAACTGGGTTTATAGATTGTCAGTGACCCAGAATATATCTGATTGCCTTTTGGGAAAAGTAGGTCAAACTAAAAATGTTAAATGAATTTTTACAGTCTTTTTTTTTCTCCCCCATTTACTTATAATCGGCAAAATTTATATGTATTTAGCTGCAAAACTATTGATTGAATTCATACCAAACTGAGTTTATAGATTGCCAGTGACCCAGAATAGAAGTGATTACATTTTAGGAAAAGTAGGTCAAATTTTGAATTTTTAAAATCTCTTTTCTTCTCCCATTTACTTATAATGGCTGAAATTTCAAATGCGTATAAAAACATCAATTTTGTTTCAGTTTACTTCAAACTTATCACATATATAGAGGCAATTGATATGCTGACATCAGCACATGCATAGACATGATGACATCAGCTGAATTGATGCCAAAATAAGCTATAATACGTGTGAGGGGCAGGGTTTGTTGTGCCTGGCACCACTTGTTAATATACCATAAGTTTTTCTTGACCTCACATGTGAAGTAGACGGCATGCATGCAACAGTCGTGGAATGCAAACAGCTGTTACTGTGCAAACTGGATCATAGTAAGAACATTTCTTTCTGGTCTAAAAACACCATAAACTTACCTCAAATGCTCAAAGTGTGAGATAGACTTTGAATCCAGTGTATTAATCATTTCTCTGAACCTGTCTTTCTTGACTGTGGTGGGATCATGTCCTTACATAAACATATTTTGACTATGATTATAACATTGCAAATATAGTTTATAATGAAACAACTGATCACACACAATTTCCTTTAACTGCTCTCTTTGTATGTACAGTTAATGACGCTCCTTCCAGTCCACTCTGCACATTGCTCCATAGCACCTCAAGTAGCAAGTAATATTCATTGCCTGTTGTTTCAGCTGTGCTACAGTTTGGTGGTATATAACAGAATGTACTTTGGGAAATTAAAACAGGTTTACAGATTCATCTGATATTCACCCAGCGCTGCCTCTGAGGAATATCAACTCTGTGTTTATGTTTCAGACCGGCATGGTGCACTGTGATACCGCGGTCGGGACTCCAGACTACATCTCTCCTGAGGTGTTAAAATCCCAGGGAGGAGATGGATACTATGGGAGAGAGTGTGACTGGTGGTCTGTAGGGGTCTTCATCTTTGAAATGCTTGTTGGTGAGTGAACACTGTTTTCTGAGAACACACTCATTTGTTATATCAGGTTGCCCTGCTCCTGTGCAATGCTGTTGTAAATCTTAGCTAGCTTTGTGCTTTTGCCGTTAGGTGACACACCGTTTTATGCTGACTCTCTGGTGGGAACCTACAGTAGGATTATGGACCATAAAAATTCCCTCAACTTCCCCGATGATGTAGAGATCTCCAAAGATGCCAAAAATATCATCTGTGCCTTCCTGACTGACAGGTATGGAGAGTGTTTGTCTGACAACTTCAGCCTGCCAACAGATATATGAATGTTAAGAATCTGACAGGGTATTTTTTTCTTGTTGGCAGCTTCTTACAGCATGTTTTTTTTTTATGCTGCAGTACCTTGAAATTAAGGCACATATTGATGTACTTTCACACTGTACACTTAAGTAAACCAAACTGGCTGGAATTTATATCATTTTCTCTAGTTTAATTTACCTGTCACATCTGATTACATCTTCAAAAGCGTCACCTTGATCCTGTTTAATAGAGCATCAAAGTGTCGTTTTACTCGTTGACCTAAATTTCATTCGGCTTCTTTGTTTTGAGGGAGGTGCGATTAGGCAGAAATGGCGTGGAAGAAATCAAACGACATCCTTTCTTCAAAAACGACCAGTGGACCTTTGACACCATCAGAGACAGTTAGTATCACTGCAGCTTGGCAAGCACCTGAGCATTTTATATGCCCTAAATGGCACTTGTATTGAAAATGCAGCTGTTTAAAGTATGCAATAAAATTAAGTATTTGAATTAGACTTTTGTTTAAATGGCACGTCCTGTTTCCAGCAATTCACACTCACTGTTTTCTTTTCTTTTTATTTCCTCTTGCTACTCCTCAGCGGTTGCCCCTGTGGTCCCAGAGCTGAGCAGTGACATTGACACCAGTAACTTTGACGAGATTGAAGAAGACAAAGGTGATGTTGAAACTTTCCCCACGCCAAAGGCTTTTGTTGGAAATCAGTTGCCTTTCGTCGGCTTTACCTACTTCAAAGAGGACCAGTAAGTCATCTGTCACTGCGTCTCTTTATATTTACGACCTCAACATTCCCATATTCAGAACATAAAGAAAGGGTAACACTTCTCCCAGCTTTCATCCTGACTTTGTTGATTTTTTTTTTTCTTTCATTCCCTTTTCAGGTTACTAAATGCTTCCAATAATTCCTCTGTGACTCACGAGAATTCAAAAGGAGAGGTAGGTACTTTTACTTTTCACAAAACATAACCAGTGTGTATCTACCAGGTGCACCTTGAGCTGCTGCAGTAATACTATTCGCTGTGAGCTTCACAGGAAATTAATAAGAAAAATATCATTTGACTGACCGCACAGAACAGGGCCGTTGACATTGTAATTATTCCAGCTTCATAAGACACTGAAGATTATGATGGAAATGACTCAGAAGAGGATTTGTTTTTCTGATCCCTGATTTATAAGTACTTTAGTAGTATTTCAGAGCACAAAGGCCTAACTAAGCAGCTTTCAGTGTAAGTGGCTGAACTAAAGGCTAATCTGGGGAATTCCTTTGACTTCGGTCCAGCCTGAAGGAAAGACTTCCACCCATCAAGATTCTTTTAGTTTTATGTCCCCTATTGTTGCAAATTACTACAAAACTAGGATTGTTTTTAGGATTTGAGACTCTGCCCATGTAAGCACTATGGAAATACCTGACGTCGGGTATATGGATTATTCAGCAATA
>JAPQRP010000017.1:12536856-12556528 GCA_037367295.1 Apogon hyalosoma | reverse complement strand
AATGAGACTTTTCAAGATCATAAAAAAAGTCTGTACAGCACCTTTAAATTACGATATATATTGGGGCAGGCAGGTGGGAGAGGGCAAGGTATCACACAAACACTGAATGCCCTGAAGAAGCTTTCCAGGCAATAATAAGGAGTTTGCACAGCAGTGAGATTGTGAGAATAAAAATGCATTCAGTGAGCAACCACACTGTGAGTGTGTGAGAGGTTGATTTGGATTTATTTGGTAAGAACTTTTATCAAAATAGGTTTGTGTGAGAGAATGGGTTCAGATATCTACAAGAGCAAATAGACTTGATATTTCATTTTGTCACACTCGTTCAACAAATGTTAGTATAGAGAGTGAATATGAAATACACTCTGTCAGCCATCTCTATAGAACAGCTATTAAATGGGCCACATTTGGACTGTGGTCCATTTCTTCTGAAATCAAATTGCCTGGAGCGGGTCAGTTTGCAGCAATAGCTGACTGTGGCCATACTAGTGAGCTCCCAGCATGCATTTGTGTAAGCATACAGGGAGCTTTGTTTACATCATGGCTAATAATTCAACCTTAATCTGATTAAGGCAGTACTCAGGCTGTTTCACCTGCCATATAAAAGCTTTTATCTGGTTGTGTTAATTGAGATGAGGTCATTCTTGGAGCAAATTCTGATCAGTTAACACAGATCTCGACTCAACAGGATCATGAAAGTTTAGTTCACAGGTAACTGTCATTGAAATAATTGCAGTGAGTAGTAATTCACACTAGTGTTGTACAAGTTTAATAATATAATTCTGCACACAGTACACCCGAGGAGAAAGTCCATTTATTGGTACTGCACACATTTTTCCTAGACTTTAGACTTTGCAAACAAAACATGTACAGGGAAGATTTGACATAAATAATGAATATACAAAGTCTGTTACTGAAATACAGAGAAATTACTGACCATGACCAGCAGCAATACAATTAAAGTGTGTCTCCAGATAAGCAGTTGGTGGTGCTAATGCTCCACTCGTGCAATCAGAGCACAGCAGATGTAGGGGGCACAATGAGACATCATTAAAAGGACACCTATATTGTTTTGGAACGCTTCACTTGGCCATGGTTCTGCCTTGTCATATTATAAATATTGGGCACCAGGCACACACTACATGTCATATTTACAAGTAAAACAATATGTAATGACATCCCGAATTAAATTGTTTCTGCCACAAACCAGCTTATTGAAGAAACAGCAGACATGAAATATTAATAAACAATTATTACTTGAAGAACTGCTAATCAGGTGCACATGTAAATAAATTTGTTGTAGCACTGGAAAAATTTTACATTCTCTTAGTTTGAGTTGGCCCAATACAACTCAAGTGTTGTTGGCAATAGATTAAGTAGAGGACAGTAAAATCTCTGGGTGACTGCTGGGAGTCTGGTTATGTCAGAATAAGAATCTAGTTTTGTAGTCACATGCATGTTTTTTACTCTACTGTGCGTTTGTGTGCAGGCCGGATTTCTGGTCTAGAAGAGGAGGTTCGCCAGCAGAGACAAGCTCTGTCCAAAGCTGATACCGAGAAGAGACAGCTCCAGGAGAAACTCACAGATCTGGAGAAGGTAAACCGAAGCTGATCACTCATATTGATCATATCCTTTCGTGATTGGTTTGTAAATCTTGACCTTTTAGTATTTAGCATTTGACATTTTTGGCTTTAGATAGATTTTTCTGTCAGTCTTGTTTGTATTTTGTGGCAGGCTGTCTTTGCTTGAGTTTATCTGATCACCTCTGACCTTGTTGTTTTCTTTACAGGAGAAAAGCAACAAGGAGATCGATCTGACCTACAAGCTGAAGGTTCTGCAACAGGAGCTGGAGCAGGAGGAGTCCTCTCATAAAGCAACCAGGGCAATGCTGGCGGACAAGAGCAAGATCAAAGTGACCATCGAGGGTGCTAAATCTGAGTCCATGAAAGGTAAGACTATCATTGTTTCTTTTCATTAAACTGTTATCCAGCAACTGCTTGTTTACTTCAACTGTGTGTGTGTCTGAAAAACCAATAACAAAGACTGATTTTTCTGTGTCGTGATCAATTCTATTCTCCTTTACAACCCACTCAGAGATGGAACAGAAGTTGGCAGAGGAGCGAGCAGCCAAACTGCGGCTGGAGAACCGAATACTAGAGCTGGAGAAGCACAGCAGCATGATGGACTGTGACTATAAACAGGCTCTGCAGAAACTAGATGAGCTGCGTAGACACAAGGACCGCCTCACGGAGGAGGTGAGTGTTTATTCTGCACAGGAGAACCGTGAAGTGTGTGTTTAGATATTAAATGCCCCTTACAGAAACTGAACCCACAGCCTATTTAACACACAGTGTCAGTTGTCAGCTCTTTGGAGGTAGCGGGAGAAATCAATAAGAAAAGCAAAGCACCAAAATAAACATCCAGTTATTTGAAACAGTAGGATGTTTTGGTTTTTGTTTTTTTTTATTTATGGTGTAATGCATTTAAATAGCCTATTCTAATACAACTTTACTAAAAAAAAAAATCTGAATTTTGAACTCTTTGTTCACAAAGCTTCTCCTTCTTTCTCTCTCCCTCTGCATTTTGTGTCTTCAGGTGAAGAATCTGACACTGAAGATTGAGCAAGAGACCCAGAAGCGCAATCTGACTCAGAACGACCTGAAGGCTCAGAACCAGCAGCTCAACTCTCTGCGAACCTCTGAGAAACAGCTCAAGCAGGAAACCAATCACCTGCTGGACATTAAACGGAGTCTGGAGAAACAGAACCAGGAGCTGCGCAAGTCAGTGTTCATTTTATTCAGCTCTTCACCTACATTCCAGCCCAGTGTAGGCTTCATATTCTGACTTGAAGGTGATGACGAATGGATATTGACATATTATTTTTATCCACAGGGAAAGACAAGACACAGATGGGCAAATGAAGGAATTACAAGATCAGTTAGAGGCTGAGCAGTATTTCTCTGTGAGTGTATTTGCAACTGCTAATAGAAAATGAGTCACTGTGAGCGAGTAGGCAGCACTGGTACAATGTGAACATTTGGTATATCAGTAGTTAATGCATGTGCTTGATGCGTCTTGAACAATAAAATGTTTCAGTGTTTTTACATATTTTTTTCTGTACTTTTGTAATAGTTAAACCATCGACATTTTTGTTTTTATTAGCACTATATCCCTGTTTTTTTCACATACATAATAGCCATTATTACTTAGCCAAGCATGCTTTATTTTCCCACCCTAGTTGCATGCTGGTGTCTTTATAAGTGTCACGTAGGCTAACCTTTGTAGCACAGTGTGTAAAAGATGTTTTGAATCCAGCTGTGACATGTCTTCAACCTGCTGTGCTGTGAATTCCAGACGCTGTATAAGACTCAGGTTCGTGAATTAAAGGAGGAGTGTGAGGAAAGAAACAAACTTTACAAAGACATGCAGCAGTCTCTGCAGGAGCTACAGGAAGAGAGGTGGCTTATTTGTTTTCACACATCACGAAAGTAAAATGAATGAAAATTAGGCATTAGATGTACCTTGTTTACCAGTTCGTGAGTAATTCAGCAACTCATTTAGTTTGTGTTTCTTACAGGGACTCATTGGCGGCACAGCTTGAGATCACGCTGACAAAGGCTGACTCAGAACAGCTGGCACGTTCGATTGCAGAAGAGCAGTACTCAGACCTGGAGAAGGAGAAGATAATGAAGGAGCTGGAACTGAAGGAGATGATGGCCCGACATCGTCAAGAGCTGGCTGAAAAGGACATCACAATCACTTCGGTCAGTTGCAGTAGCATTTCTTTTTCAGGACAGGAAAGTGAAAACAAAGCTCATGTTTGAGCTGTACAATACAACTATAAAAAGAGGAGATGAACTTTAGAGTTAGGGTGTATATGATAGGGTTTGGTAGCGGACGGTTACAGAATACAGGATGTGATGGTATCTCGTGTCTTATGCAGCTGGAGGAGGCAAATCGCACCCTGACCAGTGATGTCGCCAACCTGGCCAATGAGAAGGAAGAGCTGAACAATAAACTGAAGGAGACACTAGAAGGTAATCTAAAATTGAATCTCAAAATCATTCCACAAGCAAAATGTTGCTATCAGGGTTGACATTTATTCCAATAATATTACTTTTTTTTTCCAACAGAAAATGAGAAATCGAAGGATTGGGAACAGCAGATCAGCCAGATGAAGCAGGCATTTGAGAAACAGCTACAGTCAGAGAGGACACTGAAAACTCAGGTGGGCAGTCATACCCTGCATTTTTTTTTTTAACTAATTTGCAAACAAATGACAGCATAAACTATAGCAGTGATGTCTGTTTACAGGCTGTCAATAAACTGGCAGAGATCATGAATAGGAAGGAGGTGCGTGGAGGAGGCAGCCGCCGCGGTAACGACACAGACATGCGGCGAAAAGAGAAAGAAAACAGGAAGCTGCAGCTGGAGCTGAGATCAGAGAAGGAAAAACTCAACAGCACTATCATCAAATACCAGCGAGAAATCAACGAAGTGCAGGCGGTCAGTTGTAGCATCGAGCAAAGACTGATTTCTCCTCAACTGCTGTTTTGTCACATCTCGTCTTAAAATGGACTTGAATGGATTGTACTTGTAATTTGCATAAACAGCCAAAATAAGTATTGGCTCAACCAGCAGGCTCTTTTTTGCTTCCTCTGGGTCCTGATCTGTTGTTTTCTGTTTTTAGCAATTAGCAGATGAGAGTCAGATGCGTATTGAGCTACAGATGGCTCTGGACAGTAAAGACAGTGACATCGAGCAGCTGAGGAATCACCTGCAGACCCTCAGTGTCCAGTCCATTGACTCTACCAGTGTCAGCAGTGGGCCGGAGTTTGACGCTGATGATGCTTATACAGGTAAAGGCTTCATTATTACCCCGCCCCCAGAAGGGGAAGCAAGGGGTATTGTTTTTGGTTCGGTTTGTTTGTGTGTTAACACTCTAGCAGCAAAACTATTGGTTGAATTCATACCAAATTTGGTTTATAGATTGCCAGTGACCAAGAACAGATGTGATTACATTTTGGGAAAAGTAGGTCAAAGTTCAAATTTCTTAGAATTTTTTAAATATTTTTTTTCTCCCATTTACTTATAATGGGTGAAATATCAAATGTCTATAAAAACACCAAATTTCTTTCAATTTACTTCAGCCTTGGCACATATATAGAGGCAATTAATATGCTGACATCAGCATACGCATAAACATGATGACATCAGCTGGATCGATGCCAAAATGAGCTACAATACATGCAAGGTTTATTGTGCCTGGCACCACTTGTTAACCTTGTCTTATAGATGTAGATCCCTAAGCACTTCTCCACAGCCATATTTACCAGGCCTCCATCTTCCAATTAGGCTGACATGACACCAATGTAATGTATCCAAGAGTGGCAGTTAATGTTTAGAATACTTCTTTATTTCTTCAAAGTCTTTATTTTTCATATTTCATCTTTTCAAAAAAGATATTTCTTTTTATTTTACTACATTGTTGCTGCTGGAGACGTATTTAAGAAATTTGACTTGGCAAAAAACTGAATAGATACTCAATTCACAGCTCACACAGTTATGAAATATAGTCTCTTCTTCTCTTGAATTTAAAGTATATTTTATTGTAAACCTAGTAGATTGGTTACAAACTTTCTCTTTGTCATTCCCATTAAGAAACAAGACTTGAGGGTTGGCTGTCTCTCCCTGTGAGAAACAACACCAAGAAGTTTGGATGGGAGAAAAAGGTACTGAGAATGCAACCAATAATCATGGTTAGAGTGGTCATCAAATATGTTTTCTTACCATCTCCATCCTGTTTTCTTCAGTATGTTGTAGTGAGCAGCAAGAAGATTCTTTTCTACAACAGCGAACAAGATAAAGAGCAGTCCATTCCGTACATGGTGCTTGATATAGAGTGAGTGTTAAAACCTGTGTCCACCTCTGACAAAGGCTGTTTTGGTTAAGAGTTAAGATGCAGGAGGTTGAACATTATATCTTGTTTTCTTCAATCAGCAAACTGTTCCATGTGAGGCCTGTCACTCAAACAGATGTGTACCGGGCTGATGCCAAAGAGATCCCCAGGATATTCCAGGTCTGTGTCAATACTACATTACTGCTTCTTTTTACTTTGTTGCCTAAATCTTTACCTGTTTTGGTTGTTACAAATACTGTATTAAGGTTTTTAATGCTTGAAAAAATATGCTATCCTCTTGTGCTATTACTCTACAGATTCTTTATGCCAATGAGGGTGAGAGCAAAAAGGAACCTGAGGAACTTCCCATCGGAGAGAAATCCAGTTACATCTGCCACAAAGGCCACGAGTTCATCCCCACACTGTACCATTTTCCCACCAACTGTGAAGCGTGCACCAAGCCGCTGTGGAACATGTTCAAACCACCGCCTGCACTGGAGTGTCGGCGCTGCCACATCAAGTGCCACAAGGACCACATGGACAAAAAGGAGGAGATCATCGCACCCTGTAAAGGTAAAACTGGGTTCTTCAGTTCTTCAGTACACAACTTTATCCAGCTAAATGAAACTCTGGCTAAGTGTAAGTGCTGCTTTTACCCACTTCCAGTAAACTATGACGTGTCCACGGCCAAGAACCTGCTGCTGCTGGCTATCTCTCAGGAGGAGCAGCAGAAGTGGGTGAGCCGACTAGTCAAGAAGATCCCAAAGAAGCCTCCACCACCAGAGCACTTTGCACGCTCCTCGCCACGTGCCTCCATGAAGGTCCAGCCCAGTCAGTCCATGAGGAGGCCCAGTCGACAGCTGCCCACCAGCAAGAGCAGGTAGATAATACGGATAGGAGACGTAATACACTCGCTATGTCATGTCCAGTAAACATTTGTATTGTACAGTTGATCTGTAGTGCCAGCTGTAAAGGTTTCTACAGTACAATGAGTCATTTCGTGGTCTTTCTGTGGTTTTCAAATCTTTCTCACAGTGACCCAATAGAAAATAAACATGCTGTAATTAAACTGACAAAGTAAGGTACTTTGCTCTTCTGGAGCTTTTGGAATTTCTCAAATACTGAAAGTCAAGCGGCAGCGGCTACTTAAAGCATCCATAATTCATCTAAAGTTATTGAATCTAACAAAAGCAGTTCTGATCTTCTGATCTGAACTCAACATTTTGTTACATCTCATGCTGCTAAACCCAGATGGGTACATTCATGCAGTGGATCTTTTCTTGTGCTGTTTGAAAGCTTACATTTAGTATTCACAGCACCTTCACTGAGAGATGTTTTTGAAATGTGGGACTGTGAGGAGCCACAGAGTTGTGTTCTGCATATACAAGATGAGTCGACAGAAGTTCACAATATTTTTTATGTATAAATATATTTTCCCTCTGGGCAGTGTTGTATGTCTGAGTACTTTCCCTCTTGTAACACCACGGAGCTTCCTCTAACATGAGTAACAGACACAAACATGTGCCTCGCTAGATGAAACTTAATTTGTGCAGTATTTTTACTGTCCATGAAAACCCTTGTCCCCTTTCAGACTGCTGTCTTCAGGAGACTTTGGTCTTCAGGACTGGCACTGGGCGCTGGATGATATTGATGATGATTGTTCATCTATTCATTTCTGATGGTCTCACAGGGTAACACTTTGTGCAGTGTGTGCTGTGCATTGCAGTGAACTCAGAATCAGTGAAACTGTTGGGCCTCCATGAGGCCCGGATTGGACAGATGCAATGACATATTTACAAAATAGAATAAAACACACAGGGCCAAGTTTAAATATGGTAAAGACACTCATGCTTTCATCTGTCAGATGTTTTGTTACAATTAAAGCTTAATATTTATCAGTACTGATATAGACACCTTGACTTTGATATAGGTTCCTGAGTTATACTTTTCAGTACCAAAAGTACATATTTCATGTTTATCATCTCGTTAAATTTCTTTGAGTGTGCAAAAAATTTAGATAACAAGCAATGTTTACTACAACGTGGTTTGACTTGGATTGCCAGAAACAGACAATATAAGTCAAACCACATCTAAAGCTTGGCAATTACTCCGTATTACTACTGTTGTAAGTGGGTTATTATTATTAGTATTATTTTAGTAGTAGTATTTTATGGACCATTTATATATTTTTTTTTTCACTTTTTGTTAACAATTTATGACTTTAATCAACTGTTTTGTAGCTACATGAAGACAAAACTTCATCCAAACGTACTGTTTTGTAGCTACATGAAGTGAAGACAAAACTTAATCCAAACGTACTCTTTCTTGAAGCCATATGCCCTATATGACTGGAGAAACACATTGACAATTAACATTAAGACGAGAAGAAAATATGTTGCTTTTTTTTCTTGAGTACGAAAAGTCTCCAGAAGAATAATCTCAATTTTGTGATTTAGGAATTTTTCCTGATTTTCATAATGCAAAATCTTGATTAATCTAATTAATTTGATATATTTCATAGCCATAAGAGCTGCAGTTTGTGTGCTGAATTCACTGACACTGATCAGATTTCCTACATAGTAACATAGTATAATGTGGTAGTCATTTTTTAAGGCGATTATTTGGTGGAAGCCAAACGAGTATCAAAGTCTGTTATGCCTTGTGCTTGCTACAGTAAAAAATATAAATCAGAACTTACCTTGTTCAAAACGGTATTGCTGAGGAATGAGATGCAATTCTCTTTTCACATAACTCACATTTCTCACCCATCATGCCCTTAGGTCCTTTGACCTCAGCACTCACAGGTCAAATGGCTTCAAAAAGAGGCGAGAAGACTTCAACGAGCACAAATGACGGCTTGCCCCATCCTGTGCTTCCTTTAGCCCAGACGTTTCCCTGTAGACGACTGAATTCCCAAATGTGTGTGTATATTTGTTTACAGCCAAAAAACCCTTCCTTTTTGTGCTAAATGTGTGCACACAGCTGTGGTTCAGTTTGTGGTGGAGGTGGGGAATAACATATGGGATGTTCGACCCAATGCATGTCCTGGTGTGGTGTTGCTTAAATGTACTGTTGGTATGTGGTTGCAGGGACACGTCACCACTGGGTGACATGGAAGCGGGTGTTTGAGGATTAAAGAATTTCCATGTTAAAAATGAATCTGTTTTGTGAGGAAAAGTAAAGATAAACTGGTGGTACACTATATGGACAAAATTATTAATACATGTTGAGTTCAGGTGTTTCTTTTCTAACAGGGGTCTAGGCTACAAAACAATAAAATCTCATGATATAGTTTTGTATTGCGATAAATATCATTGCATTGGTTAGTTTTGTTTAAATTGGTATCTTTGCTTCCAAAATGCCTCAGAGATGGTTTTTTACTTTACTCTCTAAACATAGTTCTTTTTATTATTATTATTATTATTCATGACAATGATTTTAAATGTTCTACCTTTAGATTTCTAAAATATTTTTCATGCTCTGACTGTAAATAATAATTTTCTACCATAACTAACCCTCTACTTTCTTCACATCTCACTTTGAGAAGAAAAATATCCTTTTAAACTTTAAGGAAATATTGATGGTTAAAAACTATATGGATAAAAATAATGGGACACATCATGGCTACAGCTCATAAGATGTCTTTTTCATGCTGATTTGAGATACAAACATCAATTTTGGAAGTAAAGATAACAATTTAAACAAAACTAACCAATGCAATGATATTTATCACAATATAATATTGTCATTATTGTAGTAGCCCAGAAACACCTGAATTCAACCTGTCCATATAGTGTATGTAGTTTTCTGTTAAAGTTGTTTTTATATGTTTAAAACGAATTAAAAAATATGTAATGGAACTGAAAGTATTTATCATAATGTTGTGGACTTGTCAGGTGTTTGTTAAGACTAACCATGCTTCTCTTTGTCTTTTGTTCCAGTTAACCTTGCTTGGGAGTGTGGTGCATCTTCAAGGTGGGGGGTGGGGCGCATTTCCTCCTAAATCAAAGACTGTAAACAAAGCTCCGTATTTTTGCAGATCAGCACACTGATACAAACTCCTCTTCACTTCTCCACAGCCCACCCTGTCCTGACAGCTACAGAGACTGTTTTCTCTTTGATTTAAGCTCTTTTTATTTTTTCCAGCCACTTGAAGTGGTAACAACTATCATTCTCACCTCAGCACCTGTGATCTTTTCAGCGAGCTGGATTGCTTGTAAGCGTATTAGTGGAAGTCTTCTCTTGGGCCCTTGACTTGAGCAATTATGTGTCTCTAGGGGCTGGAGTCGCTCATTTAGCTCCCACAGGATGGAAGGGGGGCTCTTACGAAGCCCAGCCAGACTGGCAAGAAGCGGATACACTTACCTCAACACTAGGGCACACTGTCTGATTGAAGGACCCTGCAGGAAAACTCTGAACTCTTCCTCACCACCTTTGGGAATTTTGTGGCCAAATTAAATAAAAAGACATTCTTGTGTTTGCTGATTGTGGACAATATGAAGGGTTTAATGGGGAACACTACACTCAGAAGATGCTAAAAAAAATTTTTTTTTTTTTTGAATACAGCTGAAGCTCTTGAACTTGGTCCCTGATACAGTGCAGTTTCTGTACTTTGGCTGATTGAAACTCATTGATTGTAGCTTGTTGCTTCCCTCAATTCACCTCTCATGTGCGTGTCCACACAGGTCATAGAAACTTGAATAAGGTACTGGGATAAATGAGCTGTGACGTCTAGGAAAGTCACAGTAGGGAGCATCACGTTCCTCCAGGCTTTGGGCAAATAATTCCTTGAGTGCCTCTTATTCAGATTTCTGACTCGGGCATGCTTTGAAGCATCAGTATGTCGTTGTGTGACTACATTAATGTTCTTAGGTGAACACAGTCCTGCTCTGAATGGCATTAGATGGAGAGCCAGGCATGAGATCCTCCCAAATGTACAACCCTGCACTGTCAGTTATGAGGGTTAATGTTTACTGAATTCAAGGGGTGCACCGTTAATGCTTTTCTGATCCGAGCTCGGCTCCTTTTGTTGTTTGAATGTACTTCTGGGCTTTACCAGAGATGACACACAGGCATTGTATTACTTGTATCCAAATGTACTTGACTGAAGCCCCTTTTTCATCACAAACTGAGTGAACTTGCATGTGTTTGCCTTTTCAGGCCTCACACTTAAGTGCTGTCACCTCCAGGCCTCCACTTATCAGAAATATAGTCATTAGACATTCCCTATCCATGAAAGAGGGGAAATGACCAATGAGATGCAGAAACAGGGAAGGTATGCAGTTATATTCCGCAAGTCAGAATACTGAGCAGCACTATTCCATTGAAAGTTTTTCTAAAAAGTGTTTGTCCTGATATTTTTGTATTAAAAGTAACCAGACTCTTAGTTTGGGCACGTTGTTGTGTGTATGTGGCTTATATAGCACATGGAGAGTAACTGTGTGTGTGCGTGTGTGTACGGAGTGCTCTCCTTTAACCAAGAAGCATGTTTTATACATATAAATATACACAGTATATATTTTACATGCCATACAGTGCACATTATATTATTTATACAGCCTTGTCCACTTTGTATTTAAGGGCTCTACATCCAGATTGCATGTTTGCTACCAAACAGCTCTATAACCACTTCAACAATAAAGACATGGATGTGCCTTTTGTTTATGTATTATTTTTCTATCACACATACATAAACATTCTGCAGAGGTTGCCAGTACAGTATTATTACTAAGAACTTGTGCTGAAATGCGTGTTTAATGTCACCATGTATTTATTACACTTCTTTTACTACACTATATATATTTTGACAGCTTGAGTTATTCATCACTTTTCAACATCACCTCAAACAATTAGCTTTGATGATCTGTGGTAGCTCTTTTGATGGTGTGTGACAAACGTTCCTCATGTCCAGATCATCTGTTGTGATTGTTTTGAATTGGTAACAGAAAACTGAATGTCATGAGGATATTACTTTAACATTAGTGATATTTTGACAAGTTGGAAACTATGAAAAGGTGAATACTATCATTAATCAAGAGGGAAATTATTTTCTATTTTTATGATTTTGTGCAAAACGTGCAATGAAACATACACAGATGTTCTAAGTTCATCAAACACATTCTTAAATCATATATATGAATCTGGCAGAATGCAAAGTGTAAAGGTGATGTCAAAGCAAAAGGTGGCCACTTGAATGGAAAATAGCAAATATACTCTGGTTTGTTTAATGCTTTTTATGATGAACACATAATTCCCTATATATCCTTTCATAGTTTTTACATTTTAAATATTCATTTTGTTAGAAATTAAATGAATGGAAAGCTTTAAATCTGTTTAAAATTTTGACTGGTATCGTATAATAGAACAATTCCACATCAATCTGGAAAATGTATATTTTTACTCACAACTTGAGTGTTTTACATTTAAAAGATAATTTTAAATGAAATTACTGACTGAAACATTTAAAAGGCAGATCTTTTGCCTGAAATATTGTGTTGCCATTTTTGCTCTTAAGTGATTGTGACAACATGTACTCCAAGACCAAAAGAAGTCACACGAGTTTGTTGGTCCACCTTTAGCTGTGGTGTTATAGGACACGAGTCACAATAAATGTCACCGTTTTTTCCTTCCAGAGTGAGAGTAAAATTTGGCAGGATCTTGCATGACTGATGTGAGAATCAGATCACTACATACAGTCTTCTCCATCCTAATGATTCACAGTATGGTTCAGGTCTGGACTCTGTGGAGGCCAATGCAAGTGTACTCCCTGAACCACCTTTTTCACAATTTGATCCTGATGAATCCTGGTATTGTCATCTTGGAATATGTCTGTGTTATCAGGGAAGAAAAAACTAAAAAGTCCACTGATGATCATATCTGGTCATTCAGTATATTCAAGTTCAGCTGGCCTCATTTTATGGACACATAACATTACTGAACTTAGACCTGACCATCTGAACTGACCCCAGATCATAACACTGCCCCCACAGGCTAGTACTGTAGGCACTAGGCATGATGAGTAACTATTTCCTCTATAATTGATACAGGGTTAAATGTATTTACTAACTCTGTCTTGATTCCCAGTTCTGAGTTATTTCTCACTGGGGGCTGCGAAGTTAGCAATAATTGGCTCCTAATTTCAATATAAATTGTCAGGTTGGAACAGATGGAACTGAGTAGACTAATGTTACATTCTTTGCAGCTTGGACATTTACAGATACATTTAAACACAGTACAGCCAACAAGTTTATGGCAACAGAACTGAAGACCCACTAAATCAAATTGAATACCTAAAGACTTTAAGGTATTAAATGCAGATTTGTAAATTCAAGACTTTTAAGGGAAGCCTGTTAATAATTGTAAACTAGAAGCACATTTGCATCTATGATCGATGGATTAGCTCTGCTGATTTATGTGTTTGACAGAAATATGAGACATTCAAATCCTGGAAAACAAAACGACACATTGAAATAACTGAACTAATTCAATTAATGCAGAAACACAAGGTTAGAAGTTGTCAAATTTATTTTTGCATTGTTTTTCTTTAAGTAACAAATCTGAATGCACCATGTGGATAAACAACATGGCATGATACATATGAGGAATGATAACACTGAGTAACAGTAATGTCTGATTTATTAAAATAATTCACCTTCCTTATAAAAGCTATTTAAAATACAGTGTTTCTTATCCTGAGACACGTGGCTTGTGTTGTTTTTCAACCAAACAAGAATACCTTCTATACATTTAATAGGAAATGTCATTGGAATGTTAGAAATAAGAATGTGCTGGTTTAATACTGAGGTAAGCAACAATATGAAAAGCACAGATTATGGGTCAGATTTACAGAATGTGCATACAGAACTGTTTTAACCCATTAGCTGTGTTCTCCAGTCTACAGTAGTGGCTCTGTCCAGACTAAAGGAACAGTTTGTAGACAACAGGATCTGAAGACACGGTGGTGAGGCTGACAGCTGGGATCCACCTTTACAGCTCAGTCCTCCTTCTTGGAGCTGCTGTGTTTTTGGTAGTAAAGGATCGTGAGCAGGACCCACATGTTCAACGAAGTCATGACAATGAACCGCACCAGAACTGCGACAAAGGGGTAAACAGGCTTTATTAGATTCAGTATGAATACTAATGCAGAGGAAGGACTTGGACTCAAAGCTGAAGGGACTGTTTCAGGATGTGGTTTGCAGACTGTACGATACTAGAATAATAATACCAGCGGAGCTACATTTTCTCTTTGATTAAACATTTACACGATCTTCCTAAACAATCTACTTAAACATGTCCTTCTGTTATATACCACAGCTGGTGTTGACAATATTTTATCCTTTCTGAGTACATAAAAGATGCAAATATAACCCCACATCAGGCTTTTAACAGTGCATTTTCAAAAACATGAGCAGAAATAGCCATTTTTTAATGAGTTCCCACAGAAATAAAGATGTTATTTTTTTCCACTTGGCCACATGTCCCATAGTCATTTGTAATTCTTACCCTGCATGTCTCCAGTTGTCACAGTGGTGGTGTAAATCCGTGCTAAAACAAACAGAAACGGAGTTAATGACATCCTCATTCTCAGAGAAGGCGTCTGATATATAATAAATGAAGCGCTGAATTGCTAATTTATCAAGCCAAGAGCTGGATAAACTGTATGATACATATTTATGACCAGAAACATTACAGTAGCAGCACTTTGGGGAGGAAGAAAAAGTCAGACAAATTGGTTTACTATTTCTGAATTCATCAGCAATGCTAAACACATCATTATGATGGACATAATACCATTATTGGTTCCAGGGACCAAACAATGATTCAGACCTGCCAATAGTGAAATCCACAGCCATTAAGTAGTCTAATGTGAGGACAGTGCATTCAATATTTTTATAGTAAGAAATGACTAAAGGAGATGACAGCAGTGGCAGAGAAAAACCCACGCAGAATTATTAGTCAGCTGTACAGAGCTGAGAAATACAACACTGCTCCTGGAAATGAAACGAAGCGTGCATCTGCAGGTAGAAAGAAGCTTTAGGTGTTCTGCTATTCACTCACCCATACATGTGTAGGTGGCCATGGCCCAGGAGAGGGCGCTAACCTGTCCTGAGTCTTTGGACCTCCACAGACACTGCAGCTGGGCAAACTTACTGGCTGCGCTGATGAATGTGCACAGGCTCTGAGAAGAAAGTGGAGGTGCGGGTCACATAATGTCATGCACAGTTTAACACACCAATTCAGACTCATTTAACAGAGTAAAATCAGACACTTTTTCGTAGCCTGTAAAAACCTGAAACCCTAACTCAAGGTTCACTGCTTGTACCTATTTATATGCAAAAATACCCTCGGGCACATTCATCTCATTAACCAAGAAGACCATTTGGCATTTATGAAGTCTGAGTGTCTTCCTGTGGTGCAGCAGGTGCAATGAGCTCTAGATGACTTTCTGTTCAAATCTTCACCTCATTACTCCTCACTGATGACGTGCCATTTCTTTGCTTAGAGACACACTCTGACTTATGATTGAAGTTTTAAAGATTTATTACCATCGCCAAATCTATGATCCACTTCTCCACAGTGAGAAGCCTCCAGCCGCCGACAAACCTGAACACACAACTTTAAGGCAACAACACGTGACGTTCAGTGAGTCATTATCAACAAAGGCCAGTGGGTCATTGATTTTCTTCTGCATTGAACCAGCTCTTTCTTATGGATATCTGAAGGTGAAACAGTGGTGAAAGGATACACCAAGGTGTAGATGAGGCTCTGCTGGAGGCTGCCATTGTAGTGAAGAATCAGAAGCAGAAGAATGACATCTAAGGAAGGAGAAGTAGTTTAAGCATGAGTCACCTCAGGATAAATGATTCAAGCGCTGCACAATTCACACAAATGGATAAATTTTCCTTTCAGTGGATAATAACCAGCTTTTGATTGTATCACTGGCTCATCCGAAGCAGATTTCTGTTGTTTACAAAGCTCAAACCTCTGTCATTAACTCTCAAAAGATAATCCATTTCTCTATTCATACAGTGTCTGCTTTGTTTCTGTCAGGTGTCAGGCACTTGTTAAAGAAGATGGTTACCGTGGTTACTGGTTGGAAAAACATGGAAAATACATTGTGTGTTAATGCCACTTCAAATGCACGCCACGTCTTGAGACAAACCCTCCACTTTAAGTGAGAAAAAACCTCAAATAAGCTCAATTTTAATGTTATTTTGACTCTGGAGTGGATTATTACATACATCTGAATAACCTGCAAAAAACCAACAAAAAAATCATGTTCTTTCAATTATGACAGAAACACTTTTAGAGGGAATTGTAATTTTCATTTCAATTAAAAACTGATTAAATGATTAAAAATGATTATGTGCTTTCTGCTGAAGCCTGTACCCAACAACCCAATGTGATTAGTAATCACTATAACACCACGATGCTTCATTTATGATTCTATGTTGAGACCAACTGCGCTATCCATCTTGTTCCTGCAAGTTGGTTACAGCACTGATTAATATCTAACAACAGTTTGATTACTTTTCAGCTTAATATAATGCATTAAACTGCTCCCATTTAGAAAAAAATGACAGACAATATCCTGGACATAATTCTGCTCTTGTTGCCATAAGCAACATACGGCTCTGACGCAAATGAAGACAACTCACCTTGAGCAATGAGAATGGGATATTCCAGGTATGTCGGAGGTGGGTAGTCATAGTACATCTGGTACGTTACAAACACAATGAACCTGTAAAGCAGATGGTGTCAGGTTATTGTATTATAGTGTGATGTTCACTTGATTAAACTGAAACACAGAAGGCGAGGCGACGTGAATGCAGTACTGAAGTTTCTATGACAATAAGCAGAAAGAAACTCACAAGGACTGGAACAAAGAAGTGTCACATGTTTCTGATGTCACATGGCTGGTAGATGAAACTAACTGACCTCAAAATGCATTAAAGTGCAGGTTTACAGTAAACTCCACATGGCATGCTCATGAGCACAAATGAGTTCAATATGAAATGGATGAGTATGTATACATGAATGTCCTGGAGTAAGTTACTTTTTACCTTTATTTATGTCCATTTTAACGGTTTCTTTTTAGCAAGTAAAGTGTGAGACTTCTTTCTTTTTTCCCCTTGAACTCAAGCACAATGCAACAGAAATTCCAATGTACCTCTACTGTAAGTGAACCTGTGCAACTGGCAGTTACACTGTCTTTACTTTTTATTCACATAGTAAATGTAAACATTTTCATGTTATTTTACGTTTTACACTAAAACAAAGTAGTTTATAGATTGCCAGTGACCCAGAATAGATGTGATTACATTTAGGGAAAAGTAGGTCAAAGTTACAATTTTTTAAAATCTTTTTTCCCCCCATTTTACAGTGGGTGAAATTTCACTTGTCTGTAGCAGCAAAACTATTGGTTGAATTCATACCAAATTGACTTTATAGACTGCAAGTAACACAGAATAGATGCCATTATATTTAGGGAACAGTAGGTCAAAGTTTAATTTTTTTATGACTTTTTAAAATCTTTCCCTTTACTTATAATGGGTACAAATATGTGCAAGGGGCAGGATTTGTTGTGCCTGGCACCACTTGTTTAATAAATAAAACATCTTTATGAACATTACGTGCTTTCCATGGCTGTCACTGCACATCATTCTGAATCTCTAAAAATGGCTATTAGAAGAAAATATTTGTCTATTTATGTTGTCCATAAATCTATTGTAAGTGGTTTAATGCCATTGACTAAGATGTTTTAGCATGAACTGCACAAAATAAATGTATTTGTACAGAACTAAATTATACCAGGTGGAGATAATGGGTATAAATGCTCATATTTTTCATCTGGGTTTATTTTGACTATAATAGGGAATGCAAATGGAGCTGCAACAATTAATCCATTAACTGATTACTAAATTTATCAACAACTTTTTTGATAATTCAAAATCAGTTTAACGTCTCCTTAAATGTGAATATTTGCTTGTTTCTTTCATCCTCTGTAACAGTAAACCCGGAATGTTTGAGTTGTAACCAAATAAGACATTTAACGATGCCATGTTGTGCTTTGAAACACTTTATCACCATTTTCTGACATATTACAGAGTACATGATTACTTGCTATGATAAACAGACTAATCAACACTGAAAAAAACTGTTAGTCTAGTTGCAGCCCTAGATGCATCAACACAATCTGAATAAGAGTCAAAATGTGAGGGACTTTTTATTTTTTATAACCTAGTCATTTCCAACAAAAAAACAGCTGTGGGTAATTTTACCCTCTGGCGGATCTAGTGTTAAAACTGAGACACAGATGCATGCTGTGAGTGGAGAATTTTCCAGCTACTGGAAGCAGCAACATCATAGATCCATGAGGGATGACAGAGTGAATCTAAGCCTGTTTAACCAGGGAAGATGCTTTTCCTGGACTATGGCCCGTTTTGCAATTTGAGTTTATAAAATAAATTGGTTTTCACATAAACCTCCCACCCAGTGCAGCTTTAAAGGTTGGCTTTTTCACAGTAGCATGCACAATAACAGCAGGCCATTGCTCACCAGCACAGTAGAGACATTTAGGGCAGCGGTGCTACTGCCAGGCACCAAAGGAGAGATAATACACAGAGTTACACAGCCTGACAAAGGAGATGCCAAGCTGCTCTCCACCTAACCAAACACAGCATCTACAACAGCTACAAACACAAATCCCTAAGCAGAATTTTTGCCACCCCAACAAGAAACACTGTGCAAAGTCGATTTAGTGTGTTAAAATTCTCTACCCCAGACTCAGCTAAACACATTTAGATTTAGTGTTGACACAAATGTCAGGACAGACCACATAAGGCCAAAAATCACAACCCTACGAGTGAGTAGTAAATATTTATTTGGTGTTATAAACATCCAGCATTCAGGGTAGGATTAGTTAGCAGCCAGATTTTGGGTTTACTGCTGGATCAAATCTCTACTTGTCCTAGTTGTATATTAAATACAGGTTAATGTTAAATAGGACAAATAAATCCTCTTTACATGAACCCAATAGTCACTATATTCAATAACAAAAATAAAAACAATGATCGTGTACTAGAATACTTATGCAATAGTAAACAATAAATACAAAGAACTTAACATGTAAAAAAAAGAAATAAATAAATTCTGCCTTTTTTTTTTTTTTGAATGGAACCTGAAGAACAGGAAGACAACACCGCATCAATATTAATCAGCATTAAATAATGTAAATCAACCCCGATCCAGTCATTTACCTATTCTACACTTTGCAGGGTTTAAGGAACTTAGGTTTACAGAAATGAAACTGAGTCTAAAACAAACAGCTCATAGTGAAAATCACACACCCGGTCAGTTCCAGGAGGAGGCTGTTCAGACTGACTCCTGTCGTGGATTTCGCTCTCATCAGCACAAAGATCTGCGGAAACTTTAGCACCATGCACACGAACAGGGTGCTGAAGTTGGCCATGTGCAGCAAAGTATCCGACTCCATTGCGTGGGTGAGAAAATAAAAAAGATGCCAACTTCAGCCAGGTTTCAGTCGCGCTTTACAAAACTGGCAGCCTTTTTGTACAGCTGTCAAAGTGACGGAATTTACCAAATATTTCCGTTTTATGCTTTCAAAGTAAAATATTTCATTCCCCAGAAAAACGCATAAAGCTGATAGATCTAGTATACTGTTGAGTGTTTTGGCGTAAGATAGATAGATAGATAGATAGATAGATAGATAGATAGATAGATAGATAGATAGATAGATAGATAGATAGATAG
>JAPQRP010000017.1:12504080-12536756 GCA_037367295.1 Apogon hyalosoma | reverse complement strand
TGTAGACAACATCTGATTACACTTTGATTATATAAGATTAATGTTTATATATTGTATTCTATCTCAATATGGTTTTATGAGCATTCTAATAATCCCACCACTCCCCAAAACCTGAGCCTTACCCTGTGGCAACAACAAAGATTGGTTCTAATTCTATAGTAGCTACAGTTTTATGACAGAGATCCTGAAAAACAGCACTTGGTACATCACACTCTGCCTTTTACTTTACTCTCAGGGTTGAGGAGAGTATTAAAGTTGAATGAGGCCTAAAAATTGTAACACATTACTGAATTTAAGACCATGAGAAACAAATTGTTTAAAGAACTGGTCATAGCCTTTTAATGCCTGTGAGGACTCCAAATGACTTTGCCTTGATTCAGGGATTGTTGTCTGAATTTGCTCTATCCTGATTTGTGTCTTAAATCTATGATAGTCTGTTGTATGTCAAGTCCACATGGTGCATGATCTGTTAATGTGATCAACTAATTACTACCACACAATGCAAATGGAAACATGTAGACAGTAAAAAATGCTCAAAAAAATAGAACCATTAAAAGATTGCTAGTTCACACAAATGAAATGGTTCCATCTCAACAACAGCCAACTGTTTATCCATTCTGTTTTTTTTTTTTAAACGCATGCTCATCAAAATTGTACATTTCTGATTAACACCTCACCTTTAAGTATAATACATTGCTTTGCATTTAAATGGCCAGTCGCTTTGCTGCATCTCTTCATTCTCTTTGGTTTTGCACTATAGTTATGAAACATGGTGTCTATCCTTGCACTAACTGTTTTTCTGGTGTGGATGCAGGTAGGGACACTGCGATTCTGTGGCAGCACAGAGTTCTCTGGAGGCCTTTGGGCTGGAGTGGAACTGGACAAACCAGAGGGGAAGAATGATGGATCTGTTGCAGGGGTTCAGTATTTCACCTGTAGACTCAGATATGGTAGGTCATGGAGTTGTATATGGTACTCTTGGTTAACTACTTGTACCAATGTTGACCTCAAGTGGCAAATCAAGTTTCCATTGGTATCTTTCTACATATTTTGTAGTTTGCCCTTCTTGTAAATCGTGAATAGATTTAATTTGCCGTTTGTCTTTTGGAGTTGTGTTCTTATTTTGGAAAACTTTTATCTGTTATTTTTCCTTCACAGGAATATTTGCGCCTCTCTCCAAGATAAGCAAACCTTTGGAAAGGCATAAAAGCAACACAACAAAAACATCCATGCCCATTCGCCCCCCTCGGCGAATTGACCTATCTCGCATCACTTCTAAGATTAACACAGGTAAATACAAAGTAGTAAACAACCATTTCTACTAAATTAGAATGGCCCTTTTGAAGTGTTTGTTTTCTGTTTATTAAAAATGTACACAGAGCAGCATCCGCCATCAGGTTTCAGAGGAAAATTGATGTTAAACTATATCTAGTGAATAAGCATGCTCTGAAAGGTTATGCAAGAATGGAAATTAATAATGAATCTGAACCTAGCACAAGGAATTTGAAAAAGCTGAAGTCTTTGGCTGCTGTGGCTGCCTCTGGGTCTCATGGTTCAAGCTGTGCTCGGGGCCTTTCAGCTCTACCAAACATTACAGGTCAGCAGGAAGTTTCTGACCTTTTTGAAAGAACTTGGAAGAAGTTTGTCTGAAGTTATGGCCCAGAGTACTATAAAGGTAAAAAAAACCCCAAAAAAACAACAAAAAACCTAAATATAATCAAATCATAATGCACTACTGGGAGGCCTGTAGGGCCCTGAGGTAGAGGGAATGTGTAAACCTCTGTGATTGTAGGTGAAAATGATGTCACAGACTGGAGCGTTTCCTCATGTTGTAAGTAATCTCATACAGTCCCCTGGAGGAGACCACAGGAGACATTATTTAAAATCACACCATACAAAAACCAGATGCACTAGCCTCATAGCCACAGAGAACATAAAAATCCTAATATTCACTGATAACATATGTAAGAAATGGTTACTTCAAGTCTAGGAGTTTGGAACATAAACTGTAGCATTAACAGGAACAGAAACGGCAAACTGTTTATTTATCTTTGGACTACTCTAAGGGCAACTGGTTGAAATAAACAGAAAAAGCGTTCGTGCTAATTTTGCCCACTTTATTAACTTGATTTCATCAGTGTTAACCTGGTGACTCAACTCTTTCAGCAACTTGAGTCCAATGCCCAGCTGGTAGTGAGAGGCGGTTGTCCCTGCTCTTGAAGGCAATTGAGTAAAGGTTGATACATCATCTCAACTAGATTTAAATGGTGAAGAATTTACTAAGAATTTAGCTGGAGAGTGCAGCAAAAGGGCATCTAACTATTTGTATTCAGTTCTGTTACACAACATTCTTGGCACCAAAATACAGTTCCACAAAATACAGTTTTGTCATGTTTACACACAGTGAGTTTGTAGCTTGCTGTGGATGGACATGGCACTCTTTGATTTAGCAGAAACCTGAAGTGGCTTTTTTAAGCCTCATGACATGTATGTGCCAAGCTGCTGTGGATATTTTGAAAAGTGTACTCTGGAAATGTTGCTCCCACAGCACTGGAATGTCCACTGCCTCAACTCCTGATGAGTGTTGTCATATAATCCAGTCACCCCAGACCATTATAGAGTCAGGGTGGTTGTAGCCCCAAATACAGTATGTGTATGTTGAGCACCTGTTTGTTGAAAATGCAGCTAATGATACAGTTGGCCTCTCAACTGCACCTGGTACTGTGCTCCATTTTCTATGACGAGTAAAAAAGTGTTCATTTGCAACCTCATTAAGAGCAGAAGCAAAAAATACTTTGACCACTGCTCAACCTCTGAAAACTGGCCTAATGTAACTTGCATAGGCTACTAGATGTACATCAAAGTAGCATGAATTTGTAAATAAACAAACTTTAAGGGAATTAAGAGGACTCAGTGTGGAACAGGTGGTGTTGGTGTTCGGAAGTTAATACTGACTTAACTGGAGCCACACACTCTGATGTCTTAAATGTTACTTCATGCAGTCCGATGATTTTAGTTTTACACATGGCCAAATTAGAAATTTTAGTTTTAATAGTACAAACCAAAGTTCTCTGCTTACTTATTGTTTTTGTTACAGCTATTAGATATGGTACCTACCAGTAATTGTTTCATTCCTTCATTTGCTTTTTAAGAATCGGTTTACATAGCAAATGTTTGCTTAGTATAAAACTGAAAATCATATTTGTTTACTCCTCTTCCTTTGAGGTGAATAACTTAGGCTGTAAAACTTATAGTTGAAGATTCCATTAGGAAATCCATCAGAATGTATTATCAATCTTTATTTACTAGACATTCTCCTGAATTCATATGCAGTGATGAGAGGCATACCCTACCCACAGGGTAAAATGAAATAAACTGCTCATTTGATAAATACATGGCATGTCTGGGTCAGACGGCGCCACATCTACGCCTTAAAAACAGGCTCCAATTCCTTAGTGAATCTGGCCCTTTGGTCTGGGTAGGTATTTGTGACTCTGGATTTACAGCTTATTTGTAGCAGAGTAATAGTCAAAGTTTTTGAGGGCCAGTTGATGTTGATATGACCGGAATGGCAGACCTCTGAGTGGCCTATGAAATTCTGTGATTGATAGTCCAATTAAGCAGGGTTTAATAACTAGGGCATAGACAGGCTGAGTAGTCTGGCAGCTATTCATCACAAGGTGTGTGTGCGTGGTGGAATGCATGTGAGGGCGTGTGTGTCTGGACCTCCATTCAACCCAGGAACCAGACTAATATACGAGCAAACACTGTTAGTGATTCGACACCATTTACAGCTCAAAGTCTGAACCACCTGTGCTTCAGCGTCCCATCGGATTGCCAGTTCAGACAGCTCATTCATGTGTATCTATAGATTGGATGGGTCATTGTGGAACTCTCTTGTCTCACTAACCAGGAGAGACAGACACAGCAGAATGCCAGGCTGGCCCCTATTAGAGTATGTCAACTGTAGCGCAAGCCTCAAAGGGCAGTAGCACCATAGATGGCGCTCGCAAGGCTCCACTATTTAATTCATAAAGCCTCAGTGTGTGCTGTAGTGTGTCACATGAAGTGAACGTCAGCATGTGAAAGGGTTAGGTAAAGCCAGGAGGTCTCTGCAAGCTAAAGGTCAAGTGACAAGAAATGTTTGGTGTTTGGGGATCGAATATGGACCCTTTGTTGATGTTCAAAGGAAGGACACAGTGTTGTCTCTGAGGGGAGTGTTTTCCAGCTCCTCCAAATGTGAACTGAAATGCCAATCAATACTACCAGTTTGAAAAATTTCTGTGACTTTTTTTCTTTTAAATACATTTACATATAGGTTTGAATAGACATTTTTTTCCCTTAGTTTTGGGATAGATTTTCCCGAAGTTAACGAATGATGCCAACTTGAAGTTATTTATGTTTTGGTTCTTTAAACTATTTAATGAACATAATTTTGTGTACTTTTTAGGAAATAGTTTCTTATTGTTGTGAGTTACTATCCAGATTCCTTGTGAAGTTTTCTTTGTTCTTTTGTATTCTCTGTCACTAGGGCTTTTGTGTAAATATATCTGCTTGTCTCAGCATATTTAAGTGTTTTTATTGTGTGTTGGAGTAAGTGACTGTCTTAGTACAATCAGGAAAAATTGCCTTTCAGTAATTCTTGTTTCATTTCTGTTTGACAGTGTCATCTTGTTCTTTATTTGCAGTTCTTCTCACTCCTGTTATGTTTTATCTTCACTGTTTCTCTCGCTCTTTTTTTTTTTGCTCACTCATGCTGTATGTTTTCTCAGTTTCCGTGTTTGTAATTATCTTTATCGCTCCAAACTTTATGAACTGAGTGAACGTACTGAATTTGGATGAGTGTTCTTTTTTTTAAATGAGGACTTTTATATGCAGGTTTACTTATCATCCTTACACTGAAAGGGTTTTTGATAATCAAATTTTGATCAGAAGTTACACCATGACAATTATGAGCAATCTAGTGACAGGTTCACTGATAAACTAGGTTTGCTAATTTGACCTTTAATCTACATGCTGGTAGAACAATCATAATGCAGGGTTTCATAATTACTTTTGATAATCCTATACAGATTCTGCAAACATGACAGAATGCTAATGATGTATCATTATCTTCTACTGGGAGATGAAAACTGATGTGTATTTAAGAAGCTGCTGTGTCTCTGTCTGTGTATATGTGTTTGGGTGGAAAGGTTTATCTACATCTGTCACAAAATCACCTGATATCCAAAAAGGTCCCAATCAGGACCCAATCACAGAGGGAGACGTCTCATTGACAGAGACAGGTACTGCAACAAGAGCTGAGTAGCCATTAGTGCACTGATTATCAGAGAACTGTCATTGTGGGAGTGAGTCAGTAGTGTTTGGTTGAAATTTTCTGCAGCTAAAACCATAGTATGTTGTTTTATACCCTCCTTATCAGTGGTCTTTGATGATCAGTGCGCCTTAATACTTGAACCCAACATCTTAATCCATCTGTGCAAGAACAACAGCAGCAAATAGTTATGGGTCAGATAACTGATAATTAGATGAACTGTTTGTATAATCCCACATTAAGCATATTTAGAAGATGATAAACCTAGTCTGAGCATGTGCTGATAAAAACCGGTTTATTTAAACCATACTCATCTGTTAATCAGTGTTTATTTACACAACTTTTGGTCAAGTTTAAGAAGTTTTCACCCTTCACTTTCTGGTTTCCAGTATGTTTTTAGATTAATCTTTGTCCATTTTGAACCACTTTGGCATAGATTTAATCAATTAGCCTCTTAGAGTTCTGCGCTTAATGAACTTATGGCCTGTGAAGGTCTGTGAAAGTTAAAAGCTTAATGAGGTCCTGCGTCCAAATGACTTCTTAAGAGTGAAATTGGGCATCCCCTACTCTTTCATTCCCTCATGCTGGGAGGGCATTTGTACATTGGACCTCAGATGGACCTTACTAATAAGACAGCCAAATGTAAAGATGATGCATAAATGATTTGAACTAGACTGATATAACATAGCTTCTTGGTTTTCTAAAAAAAAAACCATACAAAATAGTGGTAATTGTGTATATCCTGTTGCCATAGGCACTGTCATGTTGTGAAGACTGAAATTGAAAAATGAATAATGGGCAGAGCTTGATTATTTCAGCAGAATAACAAGTGGTTTGGATGAAGACTTGAATGGAAGGATTGTGGGTTCAGTATTAAGCCAGGTGTTTGTGCTGTGTGATTTTAGATGACTAGATTTTAGAATGGATAATTAACTAAAGTCCTGGTGAAGCATAGCAGCACCTATTTTGCCTCTTTTCAGATGTTGTGTGAATATGCTGTTTTTACTGATTCAGACTAACCAAATGTAGTTGTTGTTTGAGCATCTGTTTTGTTTTTCTATATTTCCCATCACCGTCCCTGCTTTGTCATTTTCACCACAGGTGCTCTGTCCCGCTCCCTGTCATCTTCATCCTCCTCACTGGACTCTCGTCATGGGCCTGGCGTCCGACCTCGTCCATTACCAAGACGTCTTCCTGCCAGGCAACGAAGGGAACGTATTTCTCAAAGTCCTAGGACTACACCTTCACCGGCCCCTCGCCTGTCCCCTGGAACCACTGCATTTACTCCTGCAGGTCTGTACTAACAAATAACACATCATTTATGTTTTTCCATAGTTATACTGATAACAAATTTAGGGCACCAGTTACTGCAAAAGTGAAATATTCTGTTTGTCATTTTAAGGTCTTCGAAGCCGAACACCCTCAGCAAATAGTTCAGTGTGTGAGGGCTCCGAGGTGCGCCTGGGGGAGAGGGTGCTGGTGGTAGGCCAGCGAACCGGTGTAGTCCAGTTCTACGGCAAGACCAGCTTTGCTCCAGGTCAGTTATTAAAATTCATGTTCCCCCTGTGAAGATTTGACAGGTGAAATGCACCATCTTATGATATTTTTATATATAACTATTAGTTCACTATATTTGGTAGCTACCATTCACAAATATTTTATATCTGTACCTCACTCATCAGGACACGCACATTCTGCCGAACATTCCTTGCAACCATCAACTGATGTCATATAAATTGTGGTTAATTGGGTTATTTGCATTTTACAAATGTTATGTGGTGTAATATATATGAAAGAGCTCAATTATGCACAATCATCACAATTTCACGGTCATTATGTATCATAACTAAATGGGCCACATTTATCAAGTACATGAATAATTTGGTAGTGCTGCACCTAGGATTTTAATCTATTCAGTCTGATTTACTCAGTGGACTAGGCTATTTATTAGACAGCTGCAGTTCACCAAAAAGCTTGTGGGTGTCTCGTTGGATGTTCCATTCATTGATGTTTTCAGGGCAGACAATGGTTTATTTAACATGTTATCTATGATGTAACACAGTTAAGGTAACCATGCCATCCTTTGTAAGGTTAATATGACTGTCTTAATACTTAAATATGGTGAACTTAATAAAGAAGAATTATGTCTCTTCAAACCAATGAAATTTAGATATTTGATCATCACAATAAGCAGCAGTTTGTCAACATGTACAAGGCAGACTTGGAGGACATCCTGCTCATGTGAAATGCTGAACTATACAAGTTTAATAAGTGGGCTAATAGCAACAGTGAATTAATGAGTATTAAAGAAGTCTCTCCATCTCCAGAATATGCCTCTGGTTATCTTTTTCTTGGCAAATGAAATGAAAATAATTCTGTAATTTTGTTGTTGCAAGAAATGGAAAAAAATGTTAGCATAATTCAAACTAAAGAAGAGAAAAGAGTTGTATGTAGAAAAGTTATACAACCCCATTAAGCTTTCCTTTTAATTTGCATTAGCTGCAGGACCAGCAGTTGTTGCAGTGGCAAACCTGGCATTGGACTTCAGATACTTGCTAAAATAAGTATTTGTTTGTGGAGGGAGCTGCTGAGCAAAAGCCATTGAAACAGTCAGAAAGCCTCTCCTAAAATCGATAAACATTGAGGCAGAAGTTCTGCTTAGACTAGTCAAGACTTTTATGAATAAATACGAACTTATTTCACAGCAGCGAGGATCATGTTTGAAAGGATTTTAGTCTTAAGTTTCCTTTGATATTCTTAAATCAGTGCTAGCAATGCTCTGTTATCTTTGCCCCAGTTCGCTGTCGGCTGCGTCTTTATACCAAAAGTAGCTCTTCTTCTTGAACACATCACAGTATTTTGTCTCCTTGTGACTTTTCTGTCTGCATCCTAATGTGGCAAACACAACGCGTCTTAAAGTCAGTACAAGGAATAAAAGTGAGAGTGTGAGTTTGGCTAAATGCATTCAAGCTGTTTTTCACAATTCCTAACATTTGTTTTTAACCTATGTTCCTTCTGTCAGTTTGTTTTGATGGTGTAAAATTTCAGGAAACAGTAGACAGCTTTTAGCTATTTCATTTTCATATTAACATTCTCACAAGGTCAAAAGCTTGCGTTCACTGAGGTAACACTAACCGTCATATTTTCTTCAATAGATATTAAACTCTGTATCCTTCATTTTACTGAAGAATCTCTGTATACATAAGAATACAAAGAAAAAAAAAGAGGTTAAAAATGATCTATTATTCTGAAATTTCACATTATCAGAATAAAGTTCTTGAGCTAACTGAACTAAGAAATATACAATATACACTTTAAGCCAAGCTGTATCTAAAGTGTTGACCTCAACTGTAGCTGTTTTAAAGGTCACACAACCACTCTCAATAAGACTATATTAATGAGCTAACTGATGGAGTGGAATAAATAAAACCAGCTGCTATCTCTTTACACATCTGACACATATCTTCATGCGTCTTTCTAGGGCTGTGGTTGGGTATTGAACTAGACAAGCCAAGCGGTAAGAACGACGGCTCAGTGGGAGGAGTCAGGTACTTCAGCTGCCCACCCAAACACGGCGTCTTTGCACCTCCCTCTCGTGTTCAAAGGTGAGGACACTTAAAAGTAGCCCATAATTTCATTCAGTGACTAATGGTTCCCTTTTTGTTTTCGCCAGTGGTCACCCACAGAAATATAAACAGATTTGTCAAACAAGTATCGTCCACAAATTCTTTAAAAGTTCAGAGGAGAATCATTCTTCTAGAACCCTGAGGCTGTGTTTCATAGCCCTCATCAATACCTCTGATAGTTCTAATGAGCACCTTTGACAGTGTCATTTGTGTAAGTGTTGACACATTTGATTTTGCCCTTTGCGTGAAAACCAGTCATTCTCTGCATTTGTGATTAACGAGAGTCAGACTTGTCAAACGTGAAGCCTGAGGCCCCCCCCCAAAAACATACTGCCTCAATTTAACGCGACACCTAGTAATGAGCCAGATGCCACCATTTCTGCTTTTAAACATGGATTATTGATAAAGGTTATTTTATTTTGGTGTCAAATAACAGATGCGTGATATTGTCTCAGCAGGTAATGGAAAATGGGAAAAAAACACTAAGAATAGATCTGTGGCCTCTTTGTAAACAACTGTCTTCAAAACACCCAAGTATAATTCATTGTTCGTGTCAGTTACTGTCAAGTTAAAATTAATTCATATTTATCTTTTTTTTTTTTTTTTTCAAATTTCTCCTCTGACTTAAATGCTTCATTTTACCCACTTAAAATTATGATGTAGAAGTGGATTTTCAGAATTTTACTTTTTTTTTTTAAAAAGCATAGTTAGACATAAGACAATGGCTTGATGTGTTTTTTTTTTGCTTCACTTTAAAATGAACAGACCATTTAATTTTATTCATCTATCACCTTTCTGAGTAAGATTCATTCATTCAGTATGTGCTGTACTTGCATGCAGTTATTCATAGTCTTTATAGCTATCTAAAACCTTTATGGGAGTGGATAACTGACACTCTTGCAATTGCCTTTACTGTGTAGGTTTGGTCTGTATGTTGGTGAATGACATCAAACTGTGGCCTTTTATTTATTAACTGTATGTTACAGGATGCGTACATTCACAGTGCTGTGATTATTTAATTCTAAAAAACCACTATAACTAAATTCATACCAAGTCTCCTTTGTTGTTGTGAATAAGTGATGCTGAAGAAATGTTTTATCTGTTAGAGGGGTGCGGATGGAGGCTGGTTTATTTCAGATAGCCTCCCTTTCACCACTCAAAATGCTCCTGATGAAATACACCTATCTCTTGAGGTTTCTAATCAACTTCTAAAGAGGCTGTCTGATGTGTGCAATTTGGTTTGCTGGTCACCCGTTCAATACACTGTATCTTAGCCAGAGTCACAATTGCCTTAACCCTATTAGCATGCACAATGAATGAGGAGAAAAATGTGAATTATACATATAACCCTGGGTTTTTTTGGAGTGTAGTCTAGATGTCTACAATAGTAATAATCTTAAAACTTATTGGTGAACACAAACATCAGCTTTACTTCATCATAAAGTTTTTAATGATGCAGGCAGATGAGATGAAAGTTGAATCAAGAAAGGTACTTTTTAAACAGAACTGCTTGGAATTTTAGATCAATAATTGGCAGAGAGAAATATGACCCAGTTAGAAAAAACATAATTAAAGCGTCATTGCTTCAGGACATAGTACTATGATTATTATACAACATTATGATCCACAAAAAGTGACTCGAAGTGTTACAAATTCAAGATGAACTGGATTTAATACTTGTGTAAGTGGCAGAATGTGGGTATATCTGTTGTCAGGGTTTTGTTGTTTAGTTTTAGTGTCTCTGAATCAATTTCTTCCTGTCGGTGCATAAAAATGAAAACGGCAATCCTGCGGTGTGCTCTATTGGAGTCGTTTCCTCAAAATGTAAAACAGCCCATTAAATGGATCTACATCTGACAGAGGTTGCAGGGGTTTGGCCTGTCATCAGCTGTTGTCAGCTGAAATGGTTATGTGTAAAATACAGATGGGTGACAAAAACGGAAAAGCAAGCATAAATTGTCCCTGTTAGATAAGAGAACACGGTGAGACTCTATGGACACAATACCTCAAAAGATGTGTCCTTTCTTGTTGTTTTGATGATTAAGGAGTACAGTGTTGTCTTTCATGAATTTCATTCTAAATCTGAAGCTTCTCCAAGATGTCATTTCATCTCAAATCTGACTCTGACTTAACCAACTATAGTGCAGCAGAAACAAAAAACAATCGTTCAGTTTGTGACAAAAGCATGAAATTTAGTTCACTTACAACCAAAAGGCATTCAAAAAAGAATTATATATGGAGGCATCATGAATTTTCAACATGGTGCCCATAAATGGGTGCCAGTAACAACTGTTTTCTTATTAGTGATGGACACAATATGACATTTCAGACACATTTTGTTGAATTTATTTACCATACATAGTACTTGGTAAATGTCTTTCCGATAACTGAAAATTGTCAGTGAATTTTAAAGATGGCCACCATTTTTTAAGATGGTAGTTGTCACTAGTATGACTATCTGATGTGAGTGATCTCTGTGTCAAATCGGTCTTTTTTATGATGCGGAATTCTATGAATACTATGTTATGTACTGTTCTCTGCCATGAAAATATAAGTGTAGAAAATGATTCCCCAAAACCACAAAAAAATTGAGCCTTAAACAAACATTACAAGTTATTTCAATGTGTGACTTTTTAACATTACACGATGAGTTAATTTTCACTACCAAGTATGTTTTTTTTTTGAGTTTCTGAGTGAATGAATTTCCATGTTTTTTTTTTTTTTTTTTGCTCAATACATAAATACTGGACAGACTTGGGGTTGTGGCTTTTGTATGTCTTTTCATGGAGCACAGAGCAAAGCCTTTCCAGTGCCCCCGTTTAACTCCATTGACCTCACTTAGCCCTGTTCACGCTTATCTGGTACAAACATATGGCCCACTCTCACATGACACCAATTTTGACCCCTTCAAATATTGTGTGAACAAGGACAAATTCCACTAGGAGCCTTGTTATTTCTGCAGATCACAGTGGCTTACACACTACAGACAAACTGTTGAATCGACAGATTTAACAAGTGCCAAGATATTTGTGACTGAATCCTAGGAACATGGAAAGCACGGTCTGATACATATTCACAAGTTACACACTGTGAGACATGGTTTTGGTTAAATTTTTCTGTAAGAGTACAAAGAGGTCACCTTTTTAATGAATGACACATTAGAAGCTCAGGGCCTCCAGCGCATAATGTGTGACATACCTGAATGAAAGGAATGTGTGTATAGTATAAAAACAGCTGACTTATCTAAAGTGCTGAATATTGGGAGAAGAATGTTTACAGTAGTATGAGGTCCTCAAGATTTGAACGATTGCTAAATTTAATAGTATACCCAACCTTTACACTTGGATATAATTGGCCTTTCCATGTTCCTCTTCCACTCCTGCTTCATTTCAATGCCAACATAGGGGGAATTTTTTCTTTTTCCTTCTGCCATTTCTCCATTATCATTATACCTTCCCTTTGGCTGTTTTTAAATACACTGTTCATGCATCCCATAAGATAAAAGCTTCCTTTTGGAGAACCAGCCGTTGTGTTTTCTTGCCATCCCTTATTCATGTCAGTTTCCTCTTGTCTTCTTTCCTAATTAACCCTGGGGCACATAGTGTGCTCAGACAGCACTGGCCTCCCTCTGTCTAATGGAGATTCTCATATTCTCTCCATCAAGCACCTTGTTTCCCATCTTCTTTGTTCTCCTGTCAGCAGCTATCACAATTCATTAAGAAAATAAACTGCTTTTCTTATACCCCCTCCCACATACTTTTTTTTTTTAAGAGAACAAACTTTCATCCTTTACAAAACAAAGAAACACTCTTCCCTCTTGTTCATTTCTTGACGTTGACTCTCCAGTCTTCTCTTAATGGCTTTTAGAGTGCTAACATTATATTCACATAGTAGCTTAAGGAAAACATCACTAAGAAGGGCAGATGTTCCTGTGAATGCACCAAGAATGGCCTGTCTTTTTGCTTTTGTCAGTAAAGAAGCTCACACTGGATAAAGGCCCATTAACCCGTTTGCTTTTATTTAAACTATCTCTGTATGTTACAGCAAAGTGAGTTCTGTGTTAATTATCTGTTGGGCTGAGATTAAGACCAATAAAAAGGTGTTCTGTTACTTACAATGCTTGTGTGTGGTCACAGGATCCATGGATCTGTTGATTGCCTTTCTGAGCTCTCCTCAGCACGCCTCAGTCATCCTTTCAGTGGTGAGAGCTTTACGTTTGCTGCTTTGACTGCAGTTATTATGCTGTAGGTACTACTGAAGTCATTGTTATGCAAGAATCTTTGAGCGCACTCTTCTGATTGTTGCACAGGGACAATCCGTCGCAGTTTTAGCACATCATCAGCCATTGCTACACCAAAGGAGACAAGTAGAAGAAGTCCTGTTACCAGGTGTGTATCTGTATCTCTTATATTGCACAGCCCTCACATTTCTCTCTCCCAAAGCTTTTCAGCTTCATTCTAATCCCCCCAGCAGTAGCAGAATCAATACTGATAAGAAGCTGTGGTATTAGTCAGCAAAAGGTTCCTTTTTTTAAATGGCCGATGCATGATTGTGCTTATAATGAGAGTGTACAGGGAATTGAAGATCAATCCTTCAAACTCCAAACTCCCATGAATCTCCCACTTACTTGTGATATATTCCCTCACACTGAATACCTGTTCTCATAAATCTTTCTTGTTGTATTTTTTTCTCCTGTGCTCTCACAATTTGTATTGGGGGGGAAAAAGAAGCCGTTCCACTCCTCACCGTCGACGCTGGAGCACGCTCAGTGGAGGTAGCAGTGGTGTTTCTGGTAGTACGGCAGGGTCCAGCTCTGATGGACAGGTCCGCCTCCATGTTGGCATGCAGGTCCTATTGAGCAGTGCCAATGAGATGGCGTTCATCCGTTACCTGGGCACAGCGGACTTTGCTCCAGGGCTCTGGCTGGGTTTGGAGCTTCGAAGCCCCAAGGGCAAGAATGACGGCTCCGTGGGTGGGCGGCGCTATTTCACATGCCGGCCCGGCTACGGTGTGCTGGTCCGTCCCAGTCGGGTCACCTACCGAGGCATCAACGGTTCACGCTTAGTCAATGAAAGCAGCTGAGGACTGAAGAGTCGGGTGGACTGTGGGAGGGTTTCACAACAGATCTGTGGAAATGTAAAATGTTTCAACTTTCTTTTTATAATTTACTCAAATCATGGTATTTTATGCTTAAATTACTAATATTTTAATGTAGTGCGATGCAGCGGAGGACGTGGTGTCACAGCTATTTGTAGGTCAGATTTGAACCGCTAGATTAGTTTTTTTTTTTTTTGGAAAAAAATGTTGGATTAAAAAGCACTTTAATGAAGAAATGTGAAATTCCTATAAGGATTTGTCTTGGCAGGATGCTTTGAAGAAGTCTAATAAGACATAAAACGCTGCACTACTTTTAATCTGATTGCACTGATAGACATCAATATGATAGATCAGAATTTAACAAATTGGATAGTATGGATGTGCACACGAGAGACTATTTCTGTAGCCAAAGGTAATTTTGAGCACATCAAGAAAAGATTTTATCAGATAATTTAGGTTATGTAGCATACTCACTAACCAAAAGTATGCATGTGTTTGTGTTTGTGCGTGTGTACGCGTGCATGCGTGTATTAATTAAGAGCACTTTGAAATGAGAGAATGATAGTTTTTTTTTTTTTTCCTCGGGTCATATTAGGTATAGTTCTTAAAGGTAATTGATGAAAATTGAGTCAAAATTGTTTTGTTTTTTTTTTTTTTAGCCGGTGAATCAATGTGAATTAAATCAATTAATTTAGGTAAGACCTCAATCAACCTACATCAAAACCAAACTCCATCAACACAGGTGCATCCTACACACATCAGTCTCTGCTACAGTCTGTCTTTTAACCCCACAGAGATGATAATGGGGCAGTTCCATCTCACCTCTACCTGCTACCCTGTTTGGCTGATTCCTCTGCTGAACAGAGACTGATACTACAACTAAATGGCCTAACTGTTTCACATTTCCTGAATCGAATCAAATGTCTAATTGAGATTACCTTGACAAGTTCATTAATGTCAGTTTGGGGACCCTATTAATGACTCAGTCGGGCTACAAACCCAATTTGTAAACCTATTTTCTTGACCTGCTGTCGTCTGTGACTTGTTGGTTTCAGTGTATCTCACTGAGGATTTAAACTGTGTGACTATTCATTACTTTACCACTGATGTTATCTTTTTATTAGTCTTTTTTTTTTTCCTCTTAGCAGCATTAAGCAGGATTTTCATGAAACTTAAAATTTAGACCAGATCCATAAAAAGTTGTGGATCCTGAATTTTTCATTTTTTTTCCCTGACATTACTAGATTGACTGAATTACTGGACTATGGGGCCTTGTCACAGGTATACACTCTTGCAGGGGCCTTCTAGCCATAGATGAATATCATTACACTTACTGAAGAGCACATCTCTGAATGCAGGATATGGCATAATTGTATTTGATGCCTAATTTAAGCAGCTTGACACAGGAAGTATGCAATCACCCAGAAGTTCCAAGGAGAGTTTGCCATCTGATTAGAGCAGTCAAGTCAGCAGAGAACAAACCATCGATTGTGCATGTGGAAAACAGGCCCACTATTCAGTAAAACACTCATGTACCATCCAATTAGAGTGTGGAGGCCACAACAGTAGCTGCAGAATCTCCAATGGCCCCCTCTCATTGATCTGTCTGGTCAGTCCCCCCCCAGTGAGTGAAAAGCCATGGATTTAGAGCCATAGGTTGTCTAAAATATCCACCACGCATCTTTGATAAAAAAAGGGAGACTTTTAAAGCTCAGACTTTATGAAATCCTGTTGAAATATTTTAATCAACACTGTCCTCTTTGAAAATAGCAACTCATTTGCATTAAGGCCATCGCTGTGATAATTTCTGTCTTTGAAAGTGGTCCACATTTCCAATCTCATCTCTAGATATAGTTGCATATTTGTGCAATCCCAGTTGTATTATCAGCATGAGTGATTTAAAGTTTCTCTGACTGGGTGTGAAAGTCTTTTTGCGCAGTGCTGAAATTGTTGATGCTATGTATGTTTTGATTTTGAAGTATGTGTGAGATGGGTTTGGTATGATGTATTCACATGTTTAAAAACAAAACAGTATTTGTATTTTAAAAAAATAAAAAAAAATAAACAGTTCTACACTAATTTGGTATTTCACGTCCACGACTCTCTCTTTGGCTCAGTACGTTTTTATCAAACAGGGTTGTGGAAATGGAAAAGTGGTTTGCTCAACCCTGGCACTGTTCATAAAATGCAGAGGAGAGTTTTTCTTCAGGGACTGAAAATGAAATAGCACCAGCACTTTGAAATGGTTACACGTCTGTTCACTTACCATTTGATTCCACTGGGGCTCATCTCAGCCAGAGCTTAAAAAAGCCCTGCTGGTGGAGTGGTATTGTTTGCTTAACGCCGGTCTGGGCACATAAATACAAGTCTGAGTGGGTCTGACATGCACTATTATGGAGTGATTGTTGAATAAATGGATGCTTGAATGGCTGTTTTAACATTAATTCATGCTTATTGGTTTATATGTTGTAGTGGTGGCAGAAAATACAAGCACGGAAAAGGATGTAAGGGAGTGGTGTTTTCCTGTCCGAACCTCTAAGATAAGGAGTCAGGTGAGAGGAAATAAGACATGCATCTATAGAGCACCCCCCACTGAAATGTAATGAAGTCACATATTTACAAGAGAAATTCTGAGGTGGAGCAGGTCATTTAATTTGACTATCAGGTTCCAATAACCCTCCTCGTTCCTTGTACTTCATTATTGCATATGTACTCCATACTGGTGCCTTACTTTAGAGAAAAGCATAAAAAGTTAAGAACTGTCGATCTAAAGCATACAGCATATGTCAGATAAATCTGCCCAAAGACAAATTTGGGACGGTTAGTGGGTGTTAAATATCAGTGGTCTGTACAAAAGTTTAGTGTTGGATGAGAAAACATAGCTGCCGCATTGTTTTTGGTACCACTTTACTAATTGCCTTACAAATGGTTTATAGTTATGGCATTAGTTTGTAAATCAGTAGTAAACTTTTGTAACGCGTCAAATACGGAGCCACATTTACCTCTAGTCTCAGCCTCAAAACCTCAGATCTTGGTTATTGAGCTCCCTTTGGCTTCTCCATCAGCAGTAATTAAACCCTTTAAGCAAACAAAACTTTATTTATATAGCACATTTCACTCCAGATGGAAGTTCTAGTAAAGTTGCAGTTTGCATCCAACAGAGTACAGTAATTATTCTTGCGTATTTACTGCTCTGCAAAACAAATGACCATTAGACTTGAGAATAAAACCTAAAAAGAGACAGACAAGAGAAGTAAAGTATTGAATTAAAATTATTCAGTGGTATTTGGTAAAACAAGAAATGAGTACCTAAAACGGATAGACAAAATGTACATAAAGGTATCATAGAACACTTTAACCACAGCTTGTATGATTTCCCATTCCTATTTACTGGAAATATTAGCATAATAAATGTTCAGATGAAATGTTTCAGGTCTTGCCATAACTATCATGTCAAATGCCAAATAAGTATTTCTTTTAATGTTAAAGGCTGAGTGAGAGTTGATGGTCTTATGTATTTATTTAAGAAAACTAGAGATAAGACAATTTAGAACAATTCTAATAATAAAAAAAGAGTAAAATTAAAATAAACTGTGAAGCATTTTTAACATGGGACAATTAAAATAAATTTAACTTTAGAGAATAAAATTAAAACATTTACTGGAATACAGTATTTATCACATCATAAGATTACTGTTTTGTTGCCCAGCTCCCTGTTAAAAATTAAACTCCTGATCTTTTCCAATATTGTCGTATACAGTGTATCTTAAGACTGAAAAAGTTTTATTTGCTAAAATCAAATGAACACATTTGGACAATATAGCAATATTGTGTATTATACTTAGTAATAAATCTGTCTTTTCCAATTGTAATTATCTGTAACTCATTACCGATCAGAATACTATATTAATCCCAGGGGGAAATTATTAGGTGTTACAGTAGCAGGAAGAAATTATCAATAAAACAGATGAGAAAAAATATCAAGGGTGCAGAGTCACATACAAACAGTATTAGGACAGTCCTATTGTCATGCCTTTGGGATTTATTGTCCACATGGTGCCGCAAACTGGTGTTTTGTACTACTTACTGTACACGTTTATGTCCAGAAAGAGAATGGACATCAATGGAGCTGTGAAATCAACCTGAGCACGACTGATACGAGATCAGAAACCACACTCATTTAAAACGAAAACATGCTAGCTATAATTAATAATTTACACATATCATTCTAGGGAGGCATCTGCATCAAATATAACCTTCAAATGTCAACGTCTTGCATCAGAACAAATTAGTTTCATAAAATCATATGGACTCAATATTTGAAATTGCCTTAAAAAATAAATGGAGTCATATCACGCTTATGTTTATGTATATTTTATCAAACAGTGCATTTTATTACACGTAGGAAACAGAGAGATCCAGTAGCTGTCATAGGGTAGGATCAGGGGGAAGCAGCTGGATATTAAGAGCTTCAGGCAAGGTCTCAAAATGACAGCGATGAAACATATGCTGTTTATCCATGATCATGCAAGAGAAACAATTTGAACTAAACTTACTTGTTTAACATTAATGAACATAAAGCTGGTGGAAAATTATGATGCATCTGACACTTAACAATAGAGCCCTGCCTGTTCTACAAATATAATTAGTAATCAGCAAATAATTTAACAAGATGAAGGACAAGATGGAATTAGATAAGCACCATCAAAATCAGAGGTTTTGCAGAACAGATCCTGTCAGATAGGAGCCTAAATCAAGGTGTGAACTGTTAACTGTCTATTAATGAGGTACAAAGTGTTTTGAACCTCAGTAATATTGCACCTATAAACTCATTCATTCATTCATTTACGGAACCACGTAGTCCATGAGAGGCTTACAGAGATGCTGGAGCCTCACGCCCTGGATGTGTCGCCAGTTTATTTGAAGGCCAGGCGACTTAGTTTGAACAGATAACCTGTTAAGTGCATGTGTTTGGACTCTGGGAGGAAGCTGGAGTCACTGGAGAGAACCCGGCCGTAAGAAGATGCAAACTTCCCACAGACGCCTGCAACAATAAACTAATAACACAACCATGTTTTCAGTCAGCGGGTCAGTTGTCGTTACATACCCAGTGTGATAAAGCACTGGGCTCCATGATACTTCAGGGACTGTACGATGTCTGTACAATGCTCCAACAGCCCCTGTCCATTGACATGAAGCCTTTAATGCTTGGTAACAATGGATAGGCCTCTTTGTGACATACTGTTTTGTCTCCCCCAAAGCTCGGTGTGTTGTGTTTTAATGGTTTATTATCAGTAGTGTAAAAGACAGATGAATGCAGAACCTGAAACCGAGCTCAGACATATCACAGCGTGGTAAGTGCTTAGTTGCAACATCAGCACTTTGTACTGAATACCGAGCCGATCCCTGATGGGAGACGAATGATCTTACTAAGACCATGAAGTCAGCCTCCAGTCTGCCTTTTAGCATGATGGAGAGCTATGCTGGCACAGCTGGCACTGAGGGATACAGTTTGCTATCGCTAGCAAATACATACTGGCAGCTGAACAAGTCTCTGCATTTGCAGACATGTTTACAATACAGGGATAATCCTGCTGGGGTCTCCATTCACCCTGTCAGGGCTTATTTGCAATAATGACCAGCTCACTGTTCATAATCCTGCTTATTACACCAGTACTTAAGCAAAGAGCGCTGTAATTATTTGACTCAAAATACTGATGTAACATAGTTGAAAACTACAAAGCTCCTTTCATATCAACTAAGACCTTCAAACAGTGCATGTACCTGTCACCAAAACAGATTATGTAGTGTTTCTTCCGTCTGTCTCGGTTTCCTCTGCAGATGTGGTAGAGTAATGATGCTTAAAATTGTATTCTTGGAAAACAGCTACTTTTTTTGGCAGATGAAAGAGGCAGTGACAGGTTAGTCAGTCATAAACCACTGTAGATAAATTGAAATGTAGACGCAATGACGGTGCTGTAGGAAATGTCAGAGCGTCACCAAATGTTAATGCTGTACACTCAATAGGAACATGGATCAAACTTATCGTGATACAAGAGGAAATGTCGGAGTTCAGCCAAGGTCATTAGGATTCATTCTCTGGTCACCATGGATACCTGTACCAAATGTACTAACCGAACCATCAATAGCTGTTAGAGGATTTACTGAAAACAAGATAGTCAGGCACAGAGTAAATTCCTTTATGCTCTGATTTTGCAGCCACAGTAGACAATTAAATGGTTAGTCAACTGTTAAACAACTGGGGAGAAATTGAAATTGTATTTGGTGATTAAATGAAACAATACATTCCAAACATGCTGGGGCCTCATGAATTGTGTTTGGGACTGCATGTGACATTGTGTAAAACTCCAGCTGTTATCCCATTAAAATGTAACCTTTATCTAACCTGGTGCTTGCAGAAGAGTCCAGTGAAATGTGTACACTCTTAAAGACATAGAGCTGTTTTGGCGGCATCTTCAGTTACATTTTTCTCATCATTTAACCTCCTTTATCACCATTTATTGTAATCCTAACCTCTGCATTTTGCATTTTTTGGTGAAAATCAGTTATTCTGCTATATTTAGTTTACTTACCATATAGTTGTTCATTTGTCTTCAAAGTGTCTTAGTCAAACTACATGGGTTTTATTAATTATGGCGCCTCTGAGTGTTCAACAGCATTATATCTGATGCTACAAAAAAGCAGAGACATGACATTTTACCTGAATGTAAATGTATTGATGAGATTAGTGGTTAAAATGTTATTAAACACTAAAGATCAGTAGATTTTTTTTATATATATAAAATCAGAATTAGTATCAGTTTGTCAGCCATTATTTTCTCATCATTAAGGTGAAATAATATTTGCTTAAAGTAATGTAAAAACCCCATCCATTGTTGTTCCTACCTGAAGATTTATTGCATTTTTGTTACTTGAGATGTGTCAATGCGATGTCTTATATCACATAGTAAAAGTAACAACACAAAGACTGAGTGTCGCTGAAAACCAGTTTGTCGTCTTTATAAGCACAGTGGGACTTCACTTTCACATCTATAGAGACCTGCTCTCTTTGGCCTTATGTTCTCCAGTTTTAGCATGACTACACTGTGTTGAGAGGTAGGAGGCACAGCAGTGCTTATGTGCAGATCACAAAATACATCTAATATTTGTTTTTATCCTGATTGTTTATTCTGCCACCAGTTGTTTCTTATCTGAAATTTTGCTCTCAGTATGTTTTTTTTTTTTTTTTTTAATGTCACCTTGTTAAAATAATCGCCCAAGTCATTTTTTCAGGTTTTCCAGGAAACACAAAAAACTATACCAAATGTTGAATATAATGTATTTATTTATAATGTCACTCAAGGTCATGACAATAGATGACTGTTGATATGCTAATAATGTCTGGCAGTTATGTAACATATGAGGGATAAATGACTCAGGCAAATTTTTGAACATGCCTTTGTGACTTAAGCAATTCAAATCTTTAACTCTATCAAAAACTAAAAAAGTAAACATAGTTCTGAGGAGGCAGATCCATCTCATCACTCTTCTCTTTAGCCCTTCATCACTGGGTACTTGACTGATTACTTGTAATGGGGCAGCTTGTCAAAGAAGTGATGCCACTCCTTGGGCATCACATGTTTTATTGTCTTCTGGTCCTTTTATATGAGGCTACATCAGGGATTATTACCAAAGTGGTGTACACAAGTAAAAGATGTGTGTAGACACTGTACAACAGGCAGAGTAGAATACCAGTCCAATTAGGTTTCCATTACTAATAGCAACTTCAAGCATATTTTCATTAAATAAAAATGCAAGTAAAAAGGATCCTTTCAATTTTTTTCTTTCTCTTAGATTACAATACTGTATTCAAATCCTTGTACTTGTACAGAAATACTTGCAGCAGCCACAGTGTCTGGAGCCTTTCCACTCTTTGCTAGCTGGCTTCATGTGGCTACTTTACTGAGTGAAATGCTGACTTAAAGACTCAGTGAAAAGACTAAACTATGCAGTATATATTCTAGCCTATATTGTAGTAAGCCTCATCACTTACCAAGAGGAGAGGAGCCCTGAATTATGGAAAGAACTTCATTGGTTGAGTAGATTTTCTTTTCTTGAAGTGGCCGCCATCTTAAAAAACTGATAAAATTACCGAAGTCACATTGTCTTGACTTAAGCAAAATTCTTGACATAGGCCATTATACAAAAGGAGCAGAATAGCATGAGCTGGTCAACTGAGGATTTGGGTGATTTTACCAGAGGTGGCCAGCAACACATGGAGACGATTTAAGCAAAAAAATCCATTCAGCCAAAAAATGACTTAGGCAATTATTTTAAGAAGGTGACGATATATAATCCTCTGAGGGGCAACAGAGTCAAGGCTAGTAAAGCATAAATACAGTGAATTAAAAAGGAGGCTCCTAAATAATACATACTATCTGCTGTGAAAAATGGACGGGCTGACATTCAAGTCTTAAAAATTACAGAGGGCAGTGGTGCCTCCTCCTTGTCCTGGAGATTGTTTTCCATCTTTCTCTGATCATCCATATTTAGCTGGATCAGCAGTGTGTAGACATAAGACAGATGCACCACAGTGCAATAGGATCCAGGACTTCTAATGTACCACAGAAATGGTGTTTTTGTGATGTTAAGTTAAAAGGAGGCTGAAGGATGAGAATTGAAACAGAGGTCAAGGCAAATGTATAAAATACATCAGCTGCAGTCATCCAGAGTATAGAGCAGAAGTTGCAATCAAGAAAAAAAACCCAAAAGAAAATATTAACATGAGTTCAACCCATATGAAATGTGTAATCCGTGCTTTTCCTGGTGGTGCAGTTCTCTCCATGTCTGTGTGGGTTCTCTCCAGGTACTCCCACCCTCCAAAGACATGCTCCCTAATAGGCTAGCTGGTCCATCTAAATTGCCCATAGGTTTGAATGTGAATGGTAGTCCATCTGTATATGTCGACCCTGTGATGAACTGGCGACATGTCCAGGATGTACCCCACCTTCATATGTGGTAGCTAGGATAGACTCCAGCAACCCCACGACTCTGTAGAGGATTAATGGTTTGGAAAACGAATGAATGAATGGATTTACAGTCTGCATACAAGGTTCATTGTGTTTTACAGGAGCTGTTTACTTTAATAACCTGTGCATGAGCAGGGATGCTAAAATATATCAGTTTAGTAAAATGTGAGATACAGTATATGGACAAAAGTATTCAGACATGTTGAATTCAAGTGTTGCTTTTCTAATGGGTCTAGAATATTGATGTTTTTATCTCAAATGAGCATGAACAGGACATCTTACAGCTATGGCCATGATGTGTCACAATATTTTTGTCCATATAGATCATAAACATCAATGTTTCCTTTAAGTTTAATGGGAGATTTTTCTTCCCAAGTGAGATGTGAGGAAAGTAGATGATTAGTTGTGGTAGAAAATTTATAGCCAGAGCATAAAAAATATTAGAAAATTAGACGTAGAACATTTAAAATCATACTCATGGATTAAAAAAAAACTAAATGTTGAGAGAAATTAAGTAAAAACTGAGGCATTTTGGAAGCAAAGATAATTTAAACAAAACTAACCAATGCAATATTTATCACAATATAAAACTATAGTATGACATTGTCATTATTGTTTTGTATCCCTGAACCCTGTAAGAAAAGAAACACCTGAATTCAACGTGTCCCAATACTTTTGTCCACATAGTGTGTAACCTGTATAATTTCAAGAGGAAAGAAAGAATAGGCCTTTAAAGCAATTGTCCTGTCAGGAATTGCCACAGTGATATTTTGAATTATCTCCATGGTAACTGATGGCAATAACTTGAACTAATATATGAAATAGAATAAACCATATGTGATCTAAACCACTAGTCCGTTGGAAAAAGTATTGCTATCTGACCCCCTTGTTGCATGAAACAGCCCCTCCAGGCTAACAACCACATGATGAAAAAGACAAGTTTTGACCAGGATGCTGACTGTTCAGTGGACAGGCTGGCTTGCTTCATGGTGTTTTCCTTTGTGTGGATAAAGCCAGGGCTCGCTTCTGTACATCCAAATGTTTCTCCAAAACAAGTCCACACCCCATTTGGAAATCATTCCTGAAACCAAAAGGACAGACAGTTGGAGGAATCTGTTGTTCATGCACTCGTAGTTCTCAGACACATAGCAGTAGCTTTGTTTAATACTCTATTAAAGAAACGCCACAACATAAATCTACCGATTCAGAGACATCAAAGAGAGACTAGAATAACCATACAGGCAGCAAGGTTTCCTCTAACCCGACAAAGAGCTGATGATAGCATTAGAATAGCTGATGCACGAGGGCCTTTGAATCCTCACGTATTCAGTCTGCTCAGTTGAAAGTACCCAGTGTCGACAGCTGGAAGTCCTACTCTAAATGTGTACAATTAACTGCAGTGTTCCTGTGCATGGACATGGTACTTTTGAGATAACCAACATAAATTTTAGCTGCTGAGACACATCCCTAAACAAGCTGCTGTGAATCTGTGCTAAATGATGATTGTTTAAAAAAATGCAATCAGCACTTCCATTTAGTTCATCTGATTAAATTGGCCCCAGTCCCAAATTTGAGATGTGTGAACTGACAGATGTAAAACAGTTATTACATAGTAATTTATTAATTTTGGCGAATGTCTTCTGAAGGGCAATTTACAGCTTTTCCAGAGCCATAGTACAATACTTTATAATTACAACATTTACAGGTGCAGTTTAGTTTCTTTTTACATGACGATGCCAATGAGCTTCGAAGGGAACACAGAATTAATGTATTGAATACAAATACAGACAAAGCAATGCTTTTCATTAGCCAATATTTAAGTTGCTCATCAACTTGGCCTACAAGGATGCATTTGTCTTAGTCAGTGAGCAGCATGACAGGCAGTTGTAATCTGCCAGCAAACATGACAGCTCATCATCACTTTGTGGCGGGAGAACTGACAGGATTGCCAAATACAAACAAGCAAAAGCATCAAAAAACTGACACATGTTATCATCATCCACCGAAATATCAAAACTGCCACACCTATGATGGCGTTCTTTGATAAATATACTGTATTTAACAGTCCTTAAACTGAAGAAAAGCAGACTTTAACCACAGACTAATGTTAACACCATGTGTGTGACAATGTGTGCATGGGTTACTGAAGCAGAATGGGACTCACGCTGGTCCCGAGGTTCATTCACATGTGGAGCAAAAGCAGTTTGTATTCAAACTTTGCACTCAGACTCATTTGTATTCCACAACACTCACTCTATAATAGAAAAGATAAAATATGCAAATTTAGGAACGTAGAGTGCTTGGAGATAGCAATTTGAAGGTTAAGATTGATTCAGCAATATCCACTATGTTTCTATATCCAGAAAAAAAAAGGGGAAGAAACATTTTGTGAACAAGAAATGAATTAATAAAAGGGGCCTGAAAAAGCCACACGTAAAGAAAAGCCTCAACTTGACTGTCTCAAAGCACTCTTTCAACACAAGTGAACAAAAGGAGAGTTTGTGGAGCAGTGATTTCAATAGGACTGGGGGCAGTGGGTTATTGGAAATCTCTAGCAGCAACAAAACCCTTAAATGCTGCTGAGGGCAAGTTGTCTTGCACCTCAAAATTTTTTTGGCAAATCTCTCCCACCTGCATCCATGCTCTATTTTAATCCATTTACTCGTTTGCCAGAAAACACCCTTTAAATACACAATTGTTGGACTTGTCCAGTTTTTAAACAAAACCTCAGGATATTTGAAGTTAGCATTATATGAGATTTTTCAAACTCTCCTTTTTAAAAGTAATACTAAAAAATAAATTTATACAAACCTAAGTGTAATCCAGTTGCTGTAAAATGAATTTGCTTGGATTTTAAAAACCATGTTCATCAATAATTTATAGAGCCACTTCCAAATAATAAATAAACAAATGAATAAATAAACAAGCAGGCAAGCATCAAACATCAACAAACACATTTTTCCCAGTATTTTTTAGTATAAAGTCTCTGGTAATCCAGTGTCCAATTCAGTGATATTCTTGAAAAATAGTCTGATACAAGGTGTTTACCACGCTGTTATTTTTCCAAAAGAGTGTGGCTAAGGAGCAGTGTGAGGGTTCAGCAGGTCAGCTGACTTATGTGGCTTGCAGCTTCACAATTGCGACTGCCCAAGTAATTGTCAAAGTTTGTGACGCAAGGTCTGAAGTCTGGCAAAATATAAAGATTTAGATCCACCTTACAGTCCATTCTCATGTGAACACACTCATTCTTGATCAGGAAGAACATTCCCCTTCCCCCATCTTCCTGAGCCCTATACTCATTCCTCTTGTTTCTCTCCCAGCAGTGTCCCACAGTCAACATCCTTCCAGCAATGAAAAAATACATTTTTTTACTTTTTTAAAACTAGACTGTACTGTTGTCTCCCAAAGCTTAAGTTCTTTTGATGTGCTTTAGCTTCCGTTTTGACATGCCTCCAGTGTTTACATGGGAGAAGCAGATGGACTGATCCAGCTCTGGTTCACATGGGTCCTTTCCAAACTGGAACATTAAACTGAAGTAGTGGGACGGCATGGGGTTGGTGTAAAACGGACTTTGTCCTGACACAGTGTTTTGTGCTGTGTGTCGTGAACACACAGGGTCTGAAAAAAGGACCAGGGGTACAGGCATTGGGCTAAAGCACGGTGGCGTTGTGGCCCTCCATCCTGGGCAGCCTGGTGTCCTGCACTGTCCCCATGGTGACCAGCAGAGGACGGCTGTCCTCTGACATACCTGGCCTACTCAGGGACACTGAGGTGGGGATGGAGCCCCCCCTCTGCTGGGCGAGGGCAGAGGACAGGGAGGTACCCTGTTGTGGGGGCGGAGCGGGGGGGTTGGGGTTGCTGTGTGTGGCGTCCAGTGGCAGACCCTGCTCCTGGTAGCCATAGCCGATGTTCCCACAGGGGAAGCGTCTCAGTCTGTACAGGGGGACAGGGGGGAGGGCGGCTGAATCTAAAAGCAGTGGGGACTGGGCAGCAGGAGGGGGGGGTGGGGGTAAAAGGGGTCTGCACAAGCCCTGCTGCTGCTGCTGCTGCTGCTGCTGCTGCTGATGGTGAAGCAGCTGCAGTTGGTGCTGTTGTTGGAGTTGATGTTGGAACTGCTTGTGTGGGTGCTGCAGACCCAGAGCTCCAGCCACCTCTGCCACAGTCCGGCCCACATGCTCCTGTCCCTCACCGGGCACCCTGCCAGTGCTCCCCCCTGCTCCCCCCACCCCTCCTTGCCTCTGTTGCTGCTTTCTCTGCTGCTGCTGCAGGAACCAGGAGCCATATGTGGGGTTCCACAGACTGGTGCTCTTCCCACTGTGACCCTCTTTCTCTGGTGGGTGGCCCTGGGTGAAGGCCAGGTTAATGTGGCCCCCTTCTGGGTTGGACTGGGTGGAGACATGGGGTCCCTTGGCAGTGAGTGTAGATGCGGCTGCGGAGGTGGCTGTGTTGGTGGTTGTCATGGTGATGGTGGTCTGAGTATGAGGCTGCTGGTGCTGGTGGCATGGCTGCAGCGGAGCTGAAGTCTGTGCTTTGGCCTCTGATGCTGTGCTAGTGACGACAGTGTGCTCCCCTCCCCTCCGGTTCTCCTCTGCAGGGTAGGACGGGGGTGGCTGTGCACCCTCCCTGTCAGGCACCTGGGCATTCACCAGCAGAGTTGGAGCTGACTGGTCATCAGGGCGCATGGGCACACGCTCCTCTTCCTCCGGGACAGGTCCATACTCTATAGGCAGTGGCATGGTCACCACATCTGGATCCTATAATATTGAAAACCAATGTCAGGGACAGTCAACTGTACTGACTTGTTCATACAGTGTTAGGAACTTCTGAACTACTGTTAAACTAATTAACTAAATGAGTAGTTTGAATTCACCAATATTTATATCTGCATGGTGATTCTAGTTGTTTATTTTGACATTTTTGTGATTGGGCCATATGAGGAAAGGAATTATTTTTGTATTTTTCCATAGCTTCTCTGCTGTAAGTGAACATGCTTTAACTTGCCCACCCTTTTTACCGTCATTGTCACCATCAGGAAAAAAACATTTTAAAATTTTAGTTCATAACATTGTACAAGTCAGATATAACAAAAGTATGACAAAAGCGTCTTTTTTCAGTTAATTTTAAGACTTATTCAAGTCATCATGACACCCACTGCTGGGTAGTATATGCTCTATTTTAGACAAGTGTCCTATATTTTAATCCAATGTTTTGGTTGATTCAAATAGCATCAAGTGTGCCCTGAAGTCATTTTCAGGCAGTGTTGAATAAATGAGGCTTGTGCCCCGAAATTACACGTTTCTTAAGTGTTACGATAGTTGCTAAACCACTTAAGTGCTCTCTAAAGCAGGCTTTTTGAGGTGGCCGCCATGTAGCACCCAATGTTATGTGGTGTGAAACTGGTCATTTTGGTCAAGGTTTCATTAAAAAAAAGTAGTTCCTGTAGCATCAAAACCGTGCACTGAATGTTTCAGCTTATTAAGCTATTTTCAGGTGATCACAATGTCAGTGGAGGAGTTTAAAGGCTGTACTAATTTTTGGACAGGTCTGTTTCTTTGCCACTTTCAGGTGGTCAACTTCAATATTTGTGTTTTTTTTTACTGTTTTAAGGTGCTGTCATATTTGGCCTCTGTTTAAATGCTTTCAAAAGTAAACTTGAATGAGCTTTGAAGTACTCTTTTGAAGTAGTTTAACTTACAGCAGCAGCACTTGATAGTTTTAGTGTCATTGGGGGAAAATTCCATAATTACCTTTCAGCATATTATAATTCAAGTGGCCTGAGGGGACATGAAGCATCCACTCTTCGCCTGTGTTTTGAGATTGTAGAAAATCTTCCCTGTAACAGCCAGATTGTGTCTAATCACAGGTTTTCAAACAGGTATGAGGGTTACATGCACGATTGACAGTTTTAATTACCAATCACTGATCAGAATCTGTCACAGCCAACTTGGAGGCGATTGTATGGCTGAACTTTATATCTCAACATAGAAGTATCACTTTTCTATAATTGTATGAACTGGCACCAGGTTAATTTATATGTATAGTAAACCTTTTGATTTGATGTGAGATGAGAAAACTGCAGAAGAAAGGTGTGTATTTTACTTTTTTTTTAAAATCCTGATTTGGGTTCCTGCAGTTTTAATTATACCATCTCTCTCTCTAGGGTAGATTTACTGTTGTTCAACTCCTTCTAGTGTGACATACTTGAAGTTTCCAAAGCTGTTTCCTTAAACCCTGGATTCATGCAACAGATGGAATTGAGTTTCCTGTTGAATTACCTGTAAGCAGTAATCAATTCTCTCCAGGATAGTTGAGAAGTTAGGTCTGTCTTCAGGCTGATGTTGCCAGCTCTGCGTCATTATACGGTACCTAAATAGACACAGATGCATAAGCAAACAAGGAACAAAATCCTTCTCTATCAAGTTTCTTATCAATCGTATAATCACATACACACTAGATGAGAAAAATACAGAGGACCAGCTGCATCTCCCCTGCTAATTTAAAATAGCCAGAATGATCACTTCCAACCAAAAAAAAAAAAATCTTCATATTGTTTTGATTGCTTCAGGCAGAATTCAAGTGTAGCCTCCCACCCAGTGACTGATTGTATTTAATGGTGTTTTAGAAAGCAAGAGCAACTAACGGTGAAGTTAAATAGCAAGATATGACTTTAATTGCTGAGCTGATTCCAAGTGTATTTGTTGCTTTCAGTAATCTTTGTGTGTCTTGTTGCGAGGCTGTATCACAACTTCAAATTAATTAAACACCACAGGGTTATGTTTATTTTTCTAAAGAAGAAAATACACATTTTCAGGGAACTGGCGAGCCAGGTGGTAAAGTGATAGCAGTAGTAATCTGCAAAGCTGTGGCCAACAGGTGTGAAGGATAAAGCTGTGCTATCACAGAGAGGCCAAAGTGTGTTGCCAATGAAAATATACAGAGAAAAATGCTTGTGTGCTTTGCCCATATATGTTTTATAAAAGGGATGACATGAGGGGTGATATCTGAGAAGCTGAATACAAAATGCAGTGTGATTTGGAAATGATTTTTAAGCTCCCTATCGGCTCCCGGTGACTTCTTCCAGATTGGGAGGCAAACATGAAAGAAAATGTAACTGTGACTTCCATACTGAAAGCACTGAGAGCAATCTGCCGTTACATTTTTTTGCCGTCTTCTAGGGCACAACTCGTTTATGTGTCAATATCAGCGAATCATCAGAGCCTTTCATGTATGCCTCTGTGTCTGTGGGCTCACATGTTTTCTATATGCATGAGCATCCTCCCTTCTTGTTTAGGTAGTACTGCTGCATAATTAGCCCTCCTGGGATCACATCCATTCTTTTTTGCGGTCATAGAGCACATACAGTTAATGCATTCATCTGGTGTGTGTGTGTATCTGTACTTACACTGGTCCTGGGCAGTTTTTGGGTGGGTCCATTCTTCCCCCATTGGTTACAAACTCCAGCACTTCTTGGTTGCTGCGACTTGGGTATGGCATGTAGCCCAGTGAGAAGATCTCCCACAGCAACACCCCAAATGACCTTAGCAAGGCAGATGATTAGTGGAGAGATTAGTTACAGCAGGACTGAGACACTAAGGACAATCCAGCCATAAATTATAAGCATCATCAGAGCTGAGGCTGTAAAGTAGAGGAGCAGAGGACAAGAATGAGACAGAGACAAGACAAGGAATTAAAAAAACATATGGCTAGGGTTCAAAGGCATTGAAGGACAGAAGCAAGAGAGTGGGTGTGAAATAAAGGAGGAGTCATAGGGAGTTAAATATGGAGTGTGACGGACTCTCACCATGTGTCAGTTTTGGATGTGAAGATGCCCTCCATGAAGGCTTCAGGTGGCATCCACTTCACTGGCAGCATGGCACGCCCACCCTTCCTATAATAACTAGCCCTGCACAGAAACACACATGAACATATTAATATTAGCATGACCTACAGGTGGAGCTCCTCCTAATGACACACAACCTACCCAGACAGCCTGTTTTCTGGAAAAGTGACAACATGCTATTTTTGCCATGTGAATACTGATATATGAAAACACTTCATAAATGTATCTGTCATCTCCACATACATTATTCAGCAACATACATTAAAAGAAACATGCTGAGAAAAGAGATGGTGTGATTAAATCTCATTTTCATATCCACTGTGTTTTCCAAGCCAGGAGTCATTATAGTATTATATATGTATAAAAGCTTAGATTCTCCTTCTTGCCTTTCTATAATAGAATGTGAATGATTTTTATTGAACATATTTAAGTGTACTATGGTATTACTGAAGTAAACATCTGTCTTTCTACACCTCTGTGGTACAGAAAGACACAGCTGGAAGAAGGGGCAACTTCATCTATTTTCTTATTCATATTATCATGTCATTAAAAGGAAAAATGTTAAATAACACCTAAATCAAATGCTGGTAGCCATATTGGGTTAGGGTTAGGTAACAGGTCAGTAATAAGGTGGTGATATTTCCAGTTATAAAGGTTAACTTGTCTTATTATCCCTGTAGGGACATTTAATGGTCTCATTTTACCCATCCTAATACATACACACTTTACCTACATTGGAACTCACACATAGCACACATACATTAGAAGCAGTGAGCTGCCATTGAAGGCACACAGGGACCAAGTCCAGATCATCATCAACACCATGGTCAGGGACACTAATGGGAGAGTTAACCTGTACGCTTTTTTTTCCAAATACAAATTAAGATATAATAGCATGAAATGTGAACATGGTAGTTCCTATATTATATTAATTCATTCATTATCTGAATCTGCTTTATCCTCACTAGGGTCGTGGGGGGGGTCGCTGGAGCCTATCCCAGCTACTTATAGGCAAAGGTGGGGTACACCCTGGACGTGTCACAAGGTCATCGCAGGGCTGATATATAGAGACAACTACTGTATATGTCTATATTATACTATATTATAATGCTGAAATTAGTTTTCCAAACATTCTCTTTTGTTTCAAGGCAGCACTGCACAAATGATATGTTAAATGCTGTGACTTATTGTGCATTCCAAAGTGCTGGGAGGGGGGAAGTTTCTGACATCCTAGGTCAAATGCATTGGAACACCTGTTGAAGCTGGAGGTCCTAGTTGCAAAGTGGAGCCAGATTGAAGGACCCCAACCTCACCGCGAACTACAATGTGACATCAACACAACAATGGTGGCGCACAGTGTGCAAGTTCGCAGTGAAAAAAATCTTCACAATGTATAATTAGCTCATCTGTCATTTCGCCTCCTCCTTCTCGTTTGCATATATGAGAACACTGTACTGTCAGCAGTCAAAATGTCTCTTCAGTAACAAAGCAAATAGGAACTTAGGTCTGTGCTCCTCCATATTTGTTGCTTATGTTCATGGATTGTCTGGAATGCTTTGAGGGGGGATGTAATTAACTCCAGGAGGGATATATTCTACCTCCCAGCACTTTGGAACGCACCATTACTACCAAATACCACCTTCTTATTTTTAATGACGTGGTATAGAGGGTATGCATGTGACGTCACACTAGCGGAAGTCACCGTGGTTCCGCCCACTGAGTGGCAGAAAGAGGGAGATGAGTGGCAGCGCTGGCTTCAATACCGTCTAA
>JAPQRP010000017.1:12443341-12479842 GCA_037367295.1 Apogon hyalosoma | reverse complement strand
CTTAAGTGGCTGGGATAGGCTCCAGCGACCCCCGTGACCCTAGTGAGGATAAAGCAGGCTCAGAAAATGGATGGATGGAATTATGTTATTATTCTTATACTGTTAAATTGTTTTATATTGTTGTTAATTAATTTGTTTGTTTATTTGCCTAAAATCTTTGTCATGTGTTTTATCATAATCATAATCAACTAACTAAAGGCAAAATCACAACATTATTCAATGATCATGACATTTCAAGTATAGTATATTAAAGTATAGGTATCGGAGATACTAGCTCTGTATATATATACTTGGTATTGGATCCATACCAAAATTCCCAATATCGCCCACCCTTAGAAGCATAATTTATTGGTTATGCTGCAAAGAACTGGAACAAACTGGCAGTAGATTGTAGAGTTGTTGCAAACAGACAAAGTCCAGGTTGAAAATATTTCTCTGGTCAAGTCTCTGTGTGTCTATTTTTACATTATTGTAAGTCTTAATTAATCCTCATTGAACTGTAAGTATATTCCCATGTAAGCCTGGACTACAGTATATTATTTTAATCAGTTTAATATATTATTTTATTGTCTTGTATAGTGATGTCCTGTCTCTAAAGTATATTTGTAAAATATTTTGTTCATCTGTTGTTTAAGCACTGTTTCTATTTTCTATGTTTCTATTTTCCTCTGGATGTTCCTTTTATTTACAAAGCACATAGAAATGTGATTGTGTATAAAATGCACTATATAAATAGACTACCCTTACCATATACAACACAAGGTTTTACAGAATGACTCCAATGTCAACCCTGGCTGCATATGACTTACAATCAAAGCAAAAAATACCTACTAACATGCTGCACGTTTGATCTGTCATTTCTTATCTTCTAAATTAAAACTGTTGTTGCACATCACTGCACTGAGAAAGTGTTGTTAGAACTCCAGAGATGTAAATACATCTTGTAAAAGGGATGTCATCTGGTGGTGGCAGCGCATTTGGGATTTCATGTGTTTATATTCAGAGAACCTGAAAGCACAAAATTCGCAGTAGAGCAAGTCACTTCACTACAGTAAAATATTTTTTTCTGCAAAATGCCTGCCTACCACCATGTCAAGTTTTATCATTAACTACTAAGGATTATGTTTTTCATCACAATAAGGAGCATAAAAACACAATGTAATGATGAAATGACTTGGAATGATCAAGTTGGTAATGGCTGTGATCACCTCAAAGTTACTGAAGACTATTACAAACATTTCTCAATGTGGATACTTCTGTTCGTACACTCTAGACAGTGCAGCGTTTACACTCTGTACGTACTCTATGTACTGAATTTCAACAGGGTAGTATTATCTCGAACTGAACATGGCACACCTGTGACCATTACAACATTATTCTTCTGTAAGATGGTAATCTGTACTGTGATTGTTGCATCCCAGAATATCCTTCAGACAAAGCAAGGAACTTCCGTCTCCCTTCTCACTTGAATTATAAGTGAAAGAATGGAAAGGAAGACTGAGACATACAGCATATGTCATAATACGTAGTTATGAACTATTCATTACCTATTGATTCATTAATATTGTATCTCTCAGTCTGTTTGCTTATAACCCCTCAGTAACTAATATAAAATGCTTGGTTTCGACTTCAACTTCAGCTTCTTATTAATGTCTACTAAAATCAGCTTGTCACTCATTCCTTCCTTATTTATACCATTGTAATAATGCACAATTTTATGTACTGTATTAAATATTTTCTGCATAATATGTAGTGAATATACTGTATCTAAGGTTTCGAGGATATGCTGGGCAAAGGAAAACAAGGCCCCTTTTTCAGGCTGTTCTGGGAGAAAGCTGTTAAGTAGTTAAAACATGCCGAATCTTTTCTCTATGTCTAACATAAACACTCCTGTAAATAGCAATGATGAACACCACCTCTGCTGAGTTCCATCAAATCAGCCTGTGTGTCTGCACCTTCTTTCATTCAAACAAAACCAACTCTCTGTCATTCAAATGCAATGAAACTGGGCCAGGGTGAGTGACATGCTGCACAGTAAAAAAAAAAAAGGAAACCTTGTTGTGAATAGGCAGCGAGAACACTTTGCCATGAAAACTTTATGTAACTAGGGGGAAGATGAAAGAAATCATAACTCTATTTTGCCATAGCCTTTGTCATTACAAACAACTGCTCCGCAGTTTTCTGTCTCTCTAATTTGCCTGGTGTTTTTGCAAGAACAGAGAGAAAATGTAACCCCTTCATCGCAAAGAAGACACAGTGTAGGCCCTGCTGTCTTTTTCAATCAATAAAATGCAAGAGACCTGTTGGTATGCATAAGTGTACACCCATGATATGTAATGAACACAGAGATTTTAATAATATGGAATCTGAATCGTTCCATGGCTTAGATGGCTTCAACCACTGCATATAACAAAAGAAAAAGACCATTCATCTTCTGTTTTTGAAACAACCTGCTGCAGTTGAAAAGGATCTGTGTTGATCCTGGAGTTACTGTTGGTAAAAGGATTGGTGATGCAGAAAGGAAATATGTTAGAGCTGTTTGCTGATAAAAGAAAATGAAAAGATAGCAGTCCCTGCAGAATGAAAACTGATTCTACATGATTTTAACTCCCGTTACCTTTTTGTGGTGCAGGAATGTTGTCTTTTTGTAAGCTAAATCTGTGTGTGAATATTAAGCATGCACGTAGAAGCAAATTAAGGGACGATGCTCAATGTCTATGGAAGATTGATAATCATGTCTCCTCCATGTTAGGGCTGTGCATTTGCAAGAACCTGATAATAGTGTGAAAGTCGACTAATTTGTAGGTTTGTTATTCTCATTACTGCTACATTCATCTGTTTTAGGATCTACTATTTTCATCTTGAAGTCATTTTTTGAGGACGGTGTCCATAGACAGTTATTGAATGGATCCAGGTAAATGTTTTGAAGGTATTTCTATACGTTGGTGGTGGATAAAAAAGACAACACAAATGTATGTCATAAGTGGTAAATGAATGTGCGTCTCTTTTTTTCTGTATTTTCCTGTAAAATAGAAAGTGTGCTCAAAATGTAAGAGAAAAAAATGGAGGAAACCTGTCTCCTGCTCTGACTCCATGTAATATAGTACAATATACAGTGGATATAAAAAGTCTACACACCCTTGTTAAAATGCCAGGTTTTTGTGATGTAAAAAAAAATTAGACCAAGATAAATCATTTCAAAACTTTTCCCACCATTAATGCAACCTCTAATCTCTACAAATCAATTGAAAAACAAACTGAAATCTTTTAGGGAGGGGAAGTAAAAAATAACTGAGATAATGTGGTTGCTCTTATAACTGGGGATGTGGCTGTGTTCAGAACTAACCAATCCCATTTAAACTCAGCACTCACCTGCCACCATTTTAAGTGCCTCTGATTAACCCCGAATAAAGTTGGACTGTTCTAGTAGGCTTTTTGACATTTTTGTACTCACATCTTACAGTACAAGCCATGGTCTGCAGAGAGCTTCCAAAGCATCAGTGGGATCTCATTGTTCAAAGGTATCAGTCAGGAGAAGGGTACAAAATAATTTGCAAGGCATTGAATATACTATGGAACACAGTGAGGACAGTCAGCATCAAGTGGAGAAAATATGGCACAACAGTGACATTACTGAGAGCTGGACATCCCTCCAAAACTAATGAAAAGACGAGAAGAAAACTGGTCAAGGAGGCTGTAAAGAGGCTGACAGCAACACTGAAGGAGATGCAACAATTTCTAGCAAATACTTGTGATGTAGTACATATGACAACAATCTCACATGTCTGGGCTATGGGGTAGGGGAGCAAGACCAAAGCCTTATCCTGCAAAGAAAAGTGCCCGAACCTAATAAAAAAAAAAAAAAAAGTTATTCTCCCAAACCCATGTGGGAAAATGTGTTATGGTCGGACCAAACCAAGGTTGAATTTTTTGGCCATAATTCCTAAAAGTATATTTGGCGCAAACACAACACTGCTCATCTGTCAGACTGCGAGGGCATCTCCTGTGGACAGCCCTCTTCAGATCACCCCACAAAAGTTTGATTGGACTCAGGTCTGGACTCTGGGTGGGCCATTCCAAAACCTTCATCTTCTTCTGGTGAAGCCATTCTTTTGTTAATTTGGATGTGGGCTTTGGATCACTGTCGTGCTAAAAGATGAAGCTCCTCTTCATCTTTCTAACAGAGGCCTGAAGGTTTTGTGCCAACACTGACTGGTATTTGGAACTGTTCAGAATTCCCTCCACCTTGACTAAGTCCCCAGATCCAGCTGAAGAAAAACAGCCCCAAAGCTGCCACCACCATGTTTCACTGTAGGTATGGTGTTCTTTTGGAGCATTTTTATAAAGAAGAGTGGGTAAATATGGCCACATCAAGATGTGCCACGCTAATAGACTCCTACCCAAAAAGACTGAGTCCAGTAATAAAAGCCAAAGGTGCTGCAACAAGGGTGTGTATATTTATACAATCAGGATATTGTAAGCTTTTTAGTTTTTATTTTTCCCCTTAAAAACATTTCAGTTTGTTTTTCATTTGACTTGTACAGGTTATAGGTCTCATTAATGGTGGGAAAATTGTGAAATCATTTATCTTAGTTTCATTATTTAATATTACAAAAACCAGGTATTTGAACAGGGGTGTGTAGACTTTTTATATCCACTGTATATTTCTTCATCAAAAACCAGTGGGTGGTGTGTTTTTTTTGTTTATTTGTTTTTAATCCTCTGCACGTTCCCACCTGAACCTGTCATGATGTAAAGGTTATAATCAATCAATCTATCCACAATTCGAAAACACAATACATTGTGTTATATTGACGTAGCCTGGCATTTCCAGATTAATGCTTAAATAAAATTCTGTGGCTGCTCAGTTTATTTTTGATTTCCAGTGGGTGTTATCAGTGGATGAACCTGGATAAATCTACAACAAATCAGAGCGATGGCATATGTACGTTGAGCCAGCTGGTAAATTAAACATAGCAAAATCTGTTGGAAATATGGGAACACATTTTTCTTATCAATCAAGGCCTTAAGTGCAATTATTTATTCTTCTTTTGATAATCTTAATATTACAGCTGTAGCAGAATGTACATGTCAGTAAAGTCAGGTTTGGCTGTTCAATATGATGATGTCCTCCTTTTTCATTTAGTTTTTCTTGTCTGGCAATTGCTAAATTTATTGGCATGAGATTCAAGGATAATTTTGGCCATATTAAATACAACAGAATCAGTGGGAGCATATTTCTGAGTCATTAAAAATCACACAGCTGTATATGATGAATATAGGCGGTCCAAAGCAGTTCTACTGTTGACTGAATCTGGCTTTCCTTGACAAATTAACTGAATTAAGACCTGTAGCAAGGGCAGCAGTGCATGGTGCATGAGGGGGGAAAAAGTATGCAGGGCTATTACAGAGTTTCATGTTGTGTTCATGGACTTCATGTTAGGTTTTCCCATGAGGACAAAAGCCAAATCCTACTGAATGATCACAGATGGCAGCCTGTCTTCATATCCAGCCATATCTGACCTTCCTCACAGCACATAAACAGTTGTGATTGGTCCAGTGGAATCAGCTTGAATGGGAGTGGTGCCAAACTGATCTTCCAGGGCAAATTTACCATTCACTCGCAGGTAGATGAATCTGGTTTCTGGGCTAATTTTCTGGTAGCATTAACAAGAAAACATAGAAGATTTTTAAATATGATTTTAGGAAGACTGCCACAGTGTAACACACCAACATATGGACAAGTTTTTATCCAATCACAACAGTAAGATATATTCAACTATCAGTGAAAAAAATGATGTAATTATTTTGGGAATCAATTCAGTATTGCAAAACATAATCATGGGGGTCAGAGAAATCCTCTGATCCAGTATGAATGGTCCAACAAACTGCTTCTTTCTTTACTATAAAGTAACCATGAAGTCTAGATCTCATAGATAAGTTGTGTGATGGCCCACAGAATGCACACGGGTCTCCCCAGAGATTGCCCGCCACACTGAGCTGTTTTACATTCAACACCAATGCTGAGGGAACACTCAAGCATAGTTTAGTGGCAGGGATGTGAAACCTATAAAACATGCTCAGTCCCGCAGAAGATTTATCATCCGGCACCCTTCTCCACTACAGCTAGCAGTAGATTACATGTCAAAAGTAGCACGGCGAGCAGATATTTCAGCCAATAACCATGGGTGGACGGAAAGCAGGGCCTGTCTCAGGAGTGATATTGCATGGCCGTGCTGAGGGAAAGGCTCAGGCTGACCCTTGATCCTATTGTTCTTAAGAGTGATGGCTGACCATAAACCTGCCTGACATCATTGAGCTGAAATGTAGCAACAGGGAAGGCAAAACAGATTACAGGCCCGAGGGATGAAATACTCAGAATGGAATCTTCTCATGGATTGAGCATAACTGCAGACATGGTTTCCATCTTTTAGCACAGTTGTGGCAATGAACCAATATCAGAAAAGAAATAAAAGATGAATTTCATAGAAACTGCAACTGAGTTTCATTTCATATAATTTTTTTTCTCCCCACACTCAATATTCAGACTAGAGACGTGAACCATGCAAGTCAAAATTAATTTTCCTCTAAAAGGCTCTTAAAGCCTTCTTTGACCTGGGTCAAAAGAAATCCTCTTCAACCCATCAAGTAACTATGAATACCTTAATTAAATTGCATACAAATAGTTGACCTTTGCTATTGTCATCAATAAAAATGGTGCCTAGTCTCCAAAAAATGTACCATTTATCAAAGTCTTCTTGAACGTATTATATGATATTAAGTATGTGTGGTCTTGCGTGTGTCTTAAATACTTAAGAACTTTAAATTCACAAACATAGTTTCTGCTTCATCTAATATTCAGTGAAAAGCAGTCAACTTATTAAACATTCTCACAGCAAGCGCCTATTATTAATAAGCAACTAACTATGAAGTGGAGATCAAACTTCCGTCTCAGAGGACAAAATACACTCACTATATTAAGTGAAGTAATTAATTTCACTTCTCTGACTGCCTCTGCTGTCTACTTTGGAAAGTGGAAGGATGTGTCAGTATGTGTTTGTCAAAACTATACAGTTTTTGGTACTTATACACTCTGGCCGCACAATACCACCAAACGTTGCAACAACTTTCCATGCAATGTATATTGTGGTATGAAAAAATACAGACAGGGCCCGCTTCAAACTGCTAATTAAGAATGCTGGTATTTTATTCTCTATCTTATTGTGCAGTCAGATTCTAAAATACAGCACAAATTGAACTGTTCCAGGATATCACACAATACATAACATTCATGTGTTGCCTGCTCCACCATCAGATCAGTATTATAATTTTATGAAAGTCCTAGATTGGCAAATTAGAATCAAACGGACAAATACACAACATGGTTGCATGGATTGCAGGAGACAAATCAATGCAAATGAAACAAAAGTATAGCATCCAATTCACAAAGCACCAGTAAGAGTAAAAGTCACTGAAAACTGCACTGCCAAGAAGATAATGTCAAGGCTGCACCTGTGTTATGTGCATGGATTGAAAAACTGGGGAATATTCACACATTGGGTGAAAAATCTGTCTTTTTCTGCAAATAAACCTTATTGCTAAAACCAGCTGATTTACAGAAGACCAGAGTCAATTGTCATATGTAATTTGTCTGCTGCATAAATTCATCTCTCACTTGCTCTCTCAGTCTCTCTGACCAAGTTGTTTTTTTGAGGCTTGAATGACTGATTGATAAATGAATGACCATTGAGGGTAAAATCTTATGTCAGGAAGGGACTGGGGCACTTGCAGTTTCAGCTATGTAATAACAAAATACATGATGGAGATGTCTTATCAAAACACTTACAACTTATTAACCTGGTATTGTGGTGTATATCAGCTGCAGAGCACACCACATTAATGTCTGCCAGATCCAGATTGACCTGGTCTGTAAATACACACAACCTCTTTTAGAGTTCAGACACACTGTGATACCCAGCTCTGACACAAAATAGAACAACAGCACAAAACATTCTTAAAATTACAAATGTATTTGATAATAAATAACATTATTTGTAGAGTCAGAGATTAATCAAACACATTTCGGACCTGCCTGAATGATATAACTAGCTGAATGCTATTTTGATGCACATTTTATAGTGTAAACATTTTTCACAGAAGAGTAGAGATACAAAAGAAAGTCTCTGTGTGTTGCTGCTCATTTAAGACACACAAATGGCGTATTTTCAACTTTTTCTGTAGTTTCTATTGTGGATCAATCTATGGCTGAGATGTAGATATCTAAAACGCTATTAAGTCTAATGCAAAACATGGGTAAATTTCACTGCAAAAGGGAGTGCACTGCATCCTTCCTTTGCACAAAATATTCTGTAAATACAGTAGGTCTTTAAAACGGAACAGACTTAATCCATACTTTGTGGATTTGATCGTGCAGTGTCAATAGGGCTTCAGATTTCTTCGTTTTGGGAATAGTGACAAGGGTGCAGCTGTTTATTCTGTCTTGTTGTAGATATGCTCTGGCTTGTCACTTGCTATCAAAGGGAGAAGCCTCCTTACACAGATGATCTTTGAGAACCAGTGCTGACTCATGCATTTGATGTGTAGTGACAGGGCTGCAGTTATACTATTTCTTCTGCTCCCTGAAGCTCACATGGATATCTTCAACCTGTCACTTCACATTGAAAAAGAAGGGACCCATGGACATATGATCTTTATGAACCAGTTTTCCCCCATAGGAGCAAATACAAACAGCAGTTTAACTGAAGATCATTTTCTTTTGTATTTGACTGTTACAACAGCACAATCTCACTGCTGTCACTTTACAAACATCTTATTTCAGTGACCCAAAAATCATCAGTAGCCTATAATAAATTCCTCATCCATCTCTGTGTGTCTTTGAAATGTCTGACAAACAATTTGCGTTTCAATATAAAAATATGCTACCCTGACATATTAAACACTTTTCAACACAGCAAAAGAAGAAAGGTTGAAATTTAATGTGCCTCTTGTACTCCATGTTTTTCAAACCACAAAAGAGACAAAAGTTCAGACATCTTTGTTGTGGTATACAGACAAAAATCAAAGGATTCACTTCATGCCCATGAGGCACTGAATACATGGATATCACATTCTGTGAGCTGAAACTAAGAACTGTCAAACACAGAAATATCATTACAGAATGATGTTTCCTGGCACTTCATTTAGTTTGATTCAGTATCTTAATTAAACAATTACATATACAGCACTAACAGGATAGAATCTTTTTAAGAAAGGGAGATTTTTAGGACTTACGTAGGGGATACTTGGAATCCCTTTTTTAAAACTTGGATCTTAAGTCAGATTACTCATCTCAGTCAGGAGCTTTTCTAGACTGTAAAAGACAGACATAAACATATGCAGGTACATATAGCTACAGCACTGTCAGTAACCAAGACCCATATCCCACTTTTTTTTTTTTTACCTTAAGCCTGTGGCTACTAGTCTGCAAACACCTGAAGAAGTATTATTTTACTGAGGCTTTTTATCAGAAAAAATATCTGATAATGTTCAGTGTGCTGTTTTTGCTATGTCTTCTTAACAACTTGTATTTTAATGCACTCAAACAGCCAACTGAACCAGATTGTCATGAACCAGAAAGTGAGCACCTTGCTACTTCATTGGCAATTGCCATGCATTATAAGAGAAAAGCTTTGATTGCAACTGTAAAATTGTAACAGTGCTGATATTAACCACCAAACAGTGACTAGATGTGGTGTTAACATGTAAACACATTAACACATCACTTTACTGATTTAATAAGATGTGAATGCATAGGCTGGTGAATTTATTGATATGCTAATATATGCATTAACTAAAACACATTTTTCAGATTAGCACTGCTGCAAAGCAGGATGAATTACTTAAAATACAAATATGCCCACAAACAACCTGAAACTATGCATAGGAGGTAAATCTAAGTCACATATGTGCTATTAAGCATGAAACAACAACATCGTACAGACATTGCTTTTGAAGATGTAAGAAAAGTATAAGACATGAGGGATAGATTGGCCATTTCTCAATATCAAGAACGCAGAATACGGTCTTGTGAACTCACCAAGTATGGTCTTCATAAGAACGGTTCCAGAGAACGGACTTCCTAAGAATGCAAATCTCTCTGTAATTGGAACAGCTGGTACTTGTGAACTTTCCTCCCTGTCTCTGTTGTATTTCTGTCATCTGCTCTCTAATGTATTTCCCTCAAATCACCACAAAGTAACTTGATTTGATTTCAGTACATTTGTACTAGCATTTACATGTCATTTATACATTTTGTATAGTTTTCAAAGCTGTAATATATTTTGTTGAATCCCATATCATGCTAATAAAGACGTATTTTCCACTATTCTACTTCTCGCTCATGTTCTAACATTATATCACATCATCTCGTTACGGTCATCTAGTCAATAAACATTTCTAAATTAAGTTTTCACAGAAGCCGCAGTAGCATTTGAGAGTAGCACAAAATGCATCTTGGGATATTGTGCCAGCCAAGTCTACATGAGTCACCAACCAGTGCATCCTTGTTTTAAGCTACAAGAATAGTATTCCATGTGTTCTTGGTTTATGCGAAATTTCAAATGGAACAGTACTTGGGCCGCGACTGATGATGTTTCACGAGAATGCGAGACTGGAAGAACAGACAAGAATGCATATTGAGAAATGGCTATTGGCTTTGTACAATCTTTACTGAGCTTATACGTATATCCTATAATGCATACTGTGTCTCACAAACATTTCAAAATAAAGGTCAGTATAAGCAGTTGTTTTGAGTGTTTAACTGAAACTGTATTATCTTTTACTGTATTATATTTTAGCATATTTTCTTAATGTTAAAGTATAAATAATAATGAATTAAGATCCTTGACATACATCAGAAGTTCATCTGAAGTCAGAACATTCAGCATTTCATTTAAATGAAATAGAACTGAATAAAAAGTAAAAAAAAAAAGTGTTAGGCATAGACACAGTAAGTGGATAATATGGATGAACCCTCTGTGACATTGGTTTGTCAACTGCAATTAATTACTTTGAAACAAAACTTAACAAGAACAACCCTGTGGAATATTTTAAAAGATGATACTGATGGTACAACATCAATGAGTAACTTCTTATCTGGTCATTCACTATCCGAGGCTATTCAGTGTGTGATTCACTGTGAAATTTTGCACGTAGAAAACTGTCATAGGAGCTCAACCAAGCATTCTAGCTGAAGTGATCAGTTACACCAAGGCACATGCGCTTCACAGACAATTATCTGAACAACTTTGTGAATAGCAATGATAGACAACAAGAGGTCAGAGGCCCCTAAATCAGTTGGTTGACCCTTGCAAGCATTTGTTTCCTAGAAGAGATCACCATGCACTGACTGCTTTACTGGTGACAACTGGACTGCAAAGCTGGCCTACCTGCGAGAGACTTTTTTTTTTTTTTAAACACCTCATCAAACTCCATTTGTCACTCCAATGCAAAAATGTCTGGCTGATAAAATGTCAAACATACATAGAGTACATGGAAGAGAGGAACAACGTGGATCTGACAGCTGTGATTCTCAATCACCTGTGCATGCTGTCAGCAGAGTTTGAGAAGTATTTCCCCTCTGCAAATCATCCAGCAACTGGAAGAGAGTGCAACAATATCCTTTTCATTCTGAATCACCATCTCTGACATCAGAACAAGAGGACAAACTACTGCAGATAGAAAATGATGGACTTTCTTCACATCAATGCATCATCTGTATTAAAATGAAAAAATGCCATGAGCTTACTGAATGCGCTGTGCTGACCAGACTTCACGGTTGAGGGTCCTCACTTACCATATGAGAGCACCTATGCACACATGCGCTCTGGTTGTTATCTGGTTAGTATTCAGGGGCGCTGAATAATTTCCTATTTGGCTTGATGCCTGAAACACTCAACATTTAAATTAAACACTTCTCACTTAACATGTAAAGCACAATATTGAAGTTTTTCCTTAAAGTTGTAGGTTGGATGTTGGTCAAAACATTACAAAAACACTACCCTAAAAATAAAACAACACCTCCATTATTTATGGACTGATGAGACTGATGTGTTAGCATAAGTTTGTAGTCCAAGTGCCAATGAAGTGAATGTGTTGTTTTTGGCAATGCACCAGGCCACGAGGTCATCAAGGGAAGTCTACTCAACATAAATTCTTCATTTCCTTCATTCCCCTTTCTCTTTTTTCCCATTAGCATAAGAGCAATTTGTTTAAGGTGTAGCATCTTCTAGCCAATGAAGAAATATCAGTTTGTATTATCCTGCTCAACTGCAACAAACTTCAAGTATCGCTTCATTACTCACGGCAAGTTACAACCTGAACACAGTGATGTCTTCCAGTAAAACAATTCGAGCAGACTGAAGGCATGCATATGAAGAGCTGTTTCTCATGTCACTCTAAACTTCACTCTATTCCTGGATGACATTTATTTTTCTTTTGATTGCCGGCCAACAATTCTAGTAGAGATCTTTACACCAACATTTTGCTTGATAGTTGATATTTTATTTAAAAAAAAAATCTTGGACATGAAATTATAATGGAGAGCGGTTTCACAAGGATCTGAAAAGAGCTCTTAAAAGTGCACAGGCAGAGAGCCACTCAGCATTGAGTCTGATATCATAAACACAGTGCAGACATCACGTTTCTCATCTCTCCCACTGATGCAAAAAACATAAGTTGTTGTTGTTCCCCAAGGGCATCCCAGAACTTATTGTTTATCTTACACAAAGCTTTTATTACAAGCGAGACAAACCAACCAAACACTAAAGGTGACTGCATAGATTGTGGTTTCTTGTTATTCTCTACCATCAACATTAACTCTCCTGTGTTTGTCTTCCTAGAGTAACGGCTGCTTGTCTTTGTCCTCACATAGAATTCTTATCAATGCAACAGAGTCCTTCATGGTTGACTGATCAGTAGGGATCCATCACTGACCATTAGCCACTCTCCTAATTCTCCCAATCACTCAATACTGTTTCATTGTCTCCCAACTCCACCTTTCTACCGGTTTTCTCTTTCTATCTTTCTCTCTTGTGCTCCCCAACCTTTACCACATCTCCTCAGTGCCATAGTTCTCATCAAAAATCATACCCACTATTCTGTTGATGCTGCACAGATACTGGGGACCAAGTTACATCAGCATTGCAGTCACTCTTGCAGCCTCTCCTGCCACCTGAACGACTCTCATTCGAGCCATCAAATGGCTGGCAATGCCACAACACTTACAGAAAATTCTGTAAACACAATTAACTGCTCAGAACAATTTTCTTTACCCTTACAAAACTCACATTGTGAATAAAAATGGTCAAATTATTTTGCTTAGTTTGTTTTCTGAAATTGTTTGTGGAAAAAAGCATGAAAAATAGCAGATAACACACTACTTTTCTGTTTTAGTAAAATTTGTTTTTAATAGTCTCCAGCTCCTTCAACAATCTACAAAGTCAGGTGAGATTTCACAAGGTCAGCTAAATAATGACACTATGATGAACATATTTAAAATGTTGCTTTAAAATGTTATTTCTTTCTGAGTTTGGCTGATGCACTATTGATTGGAGGAGTTAACAGTGTGAAAAGTAGACCAACAGCTATGTACTGAAAACCACAAAAGTAACACTGGGTCTTTATGGGTTAAATGGAGTTTGTACTGCTGCAGTTAAATATAGTAATATTAGTGGGATATTCATTTTCTTTAGACATGTAAACAGCTTTTTTGTAATTTTGCTATTTGGAGAATTAAGGTCTTTACACATGGGGTGTTTTTTGTGTGATCATGTGTTATTTATGTCGCAAACAACATGAATATTATGTGATGTAAAATTGGTAATTTTTATATGCATAAATAAAGGCATCATCCAATCATGAGTGTGAAACGGATGCCAAGTGACAACAACAATGATCTGCAAATTTCTAGCCACATTGTTTGTTTTTTTTATGAGACCCACAAATGCATCAACAAAACCAGACTATCAGGATAATGAGGACTTTCTGAAATGAAATGTGAATCAAATACACTTTGCAAAATGCGTGCCATTTTATCTGGACTCTGGATGTTGACCCAGAGGAACAGAGGTTGTAGATGAAGCTCCAGGTGATGTTGAATTCATTACCCTTTCTGTCAAATGGCCTGACACGAATATATATTCAAATATTTTATTGAACGTTGTAACTGTCACAAACCCAATGTGAATACTTTATTTGCATGAGGTAATATATACTTAAAAAAATATTTATCACACTCCAGATATATAAAGATCCATCTATCCAACTTATCCAACTAACTCTGTAAGCCCTGTGAGACAACCTTGTTGTGATATAGGGCTCTACAAATAAAACTGAATTGAACTGAATTGAAGTGAATAAAGACCTTGAGGGCAAAGAACAGGAATATATTTTGTGGTCAATGTATTGTCCAGGTAAACAGGCTTTAGAATGAAGGAAAAAAAAGTAAATGTGTCTAGATACTATAAAAGAGTTAAAGGTGCACATTATATAATATACTTGTGCAATCACTAGCTATTCTGTTTTTATATGCTCTCAGTTTATACATAAGAGTTATTCTATATAGAAGATAAATACAAGTCAGAGTACACACTAGGTCACACTCTATGTTAAGCTCATTGGTTTCATATTCCAGCCTCCAGAGTTGTGCCAACTCTGGTGGTGTGTACTGACCTAAAGGTTTTGCATTTATTGACTCAGCATTCAGACCCAATATGTGCCCCTCACCTCTTTGGGGCTCACTTCTCCTCAAAGCTGATTTACAGAAAATAAATTGCCTGCAGTGTGCTTGTTAAATCACAGTATAGATACCACTGTGCCATTATCCACAGCGGCTGACAGATAGAGAGGACGCTGTAAAAAAAAAAATAAAAAAATCATATTTTGGAGTTTTTCTTGCCCCAGTTTCCACCTTAGCACCTCATTCTGTGTGACTCCTTCAGGTGAGTGTACAAATAAACAACCATTTATTTAGAAACACATTGTGGCTAAAATGAAACTGATTTATTTTTTTTTGCTCCAGCTGATGGAATATTTTTTTGGTAGTTTCTGAAAATATCTGAACTGACCCATTATGTCCCCACTACAAGGGTGAGAAAGGAATAAACTCTGTATGACAAAATGAAAACTGTTTTATGGTTCCTCTGAAGACCTGCATGAAATCCTGCACCGTGCGACCAACAAAAAAGATGATTAATATTAAATCATGAGTACATGCATAAAAAACCCAATGTGGGCAGGCAGGAGGTGAAATAAAAAGGAAAAATAAAAGCAGAATAGAAATTATAGTTCTGTATGGGGAAAAAATATTAGATAATACTAAGATGACCTGGGTTTCAAATGCAAAACATTCAAATTCTGTCAGATTCAGGGGGTCTTCTCTGATAGATCTACTCTGATGGTCTGCATTACTGACACACAGTCACACCCTTGGCGTTCAGATGTGTTGGACAAATAATGTCCAAAGAATAGGCCAAGATGAAGATAAAGTATTTTCTTTTCAGAGTCAAAAGATTCATGTAACAAACAGACAAAGCAACAAATATTCAATGCAAGTAAATCTTTATAGTGTTGCACTAAACATTGCACATGATGACCTCTGTACAATTTCCTTAAAACTGATCTAATAGCCGACCCTGCATGTGTCGAACATTTCATGATGAATGTAAGTAACTACTTATATTTTTACATTCAAAGGAGAACACAGGAGTGATGGATCCCTCTGCACCAGGCTCACCTTGACAAAAAAGTAATCCTCTCTCTCAGGGACACAAACACTCCCATGCACCAAAACAGAAATCAGCTCTTACGAGTCTGAAAGTCTAAGGTGAGGAAATACAGCTGGAAGACGTTAATAATGGTTGACATCAAAGGCCTCCTCGTCCTCATACAACATTTACATTATCCAGCACAAGTTGTGACTCGCATTCAAAGCTCTGAAATCAATACTAAAACAAGGACTGTAGATTGCCAGAAGTCATGTACCAGTAATTGGATTGAAAGTTCGCTTAGTGTACGTTATTCACTATTCCTGGGCCTATAGCCAATGGTGACCCAACCCTGACCCACTGGAGACATGTCAGCTCGTAATACCTACAGAGAAAATTTGTGTTCTCTTGATGCATTTACAGTTGTAGTAGTCTGACATCTACAAGTCCATCTTTAATCTATGCACATCTGCTGTCCTCTTGATGTTTCTTTTTGTAACCAAATGTCTCAAAAAATGAAACCAATACAGAAGTATGTTTAAGTCACAATATTCAAACTCATTAGACATTGTTTAATCATGTCTCTGTTGTATTTATTTAATAATAACTGTAATAATTTAAAGTGCAAAGTGTATTTTCAGATCTTTTTACTTTGTGTTATTAATGATGTGTTATTAAGTGTAAAATTTGTACTGCAAAACTTGTATTGTACTCATCTGTGTTTAGGTATTTTGAATTTCTGTTTTAAAAAATTTATGTTTATTACCTTGTGCTACCTTTTCAACATCTGTCCAGGGAAGGCAGATGAAAAATAGCCATTAGGCTAACTGATGCATTCACAGCAATGTGAATTGATGTACACTGTCCCTGTTAAATAAACCAATAGGCCTAAATAAAAGAAATATAATATCCCACAGACTTTCACTGAACTTCTCTCATATTTAAAGAATTGTTCTCATCTCATCCATTTTATTTGGATTCTCTGATAAGTTATATGGTGGTTCATTATCAAAATGTTTCTCTGTTAATCAGATCTCAGGGCTGACAGTTCACTCATCCTTAATAAAACACACTTTTTCCTAGACACACAGTTCAATGAAAACAGTTTGCTAATCATCCTCAATATTTTGCTGATTGAGTTAGTGTTTAGTAGTAGCTCACCCATGGATCCTTGAACTACCACAGTTCCAAATATGGACACTTTTGTCCAAATATGGTCACCTCTGAGTCAAAAAGCCAAAATGGTGATGACAAAATTCAAAAAAAAAAAAAAAAAAAAAAAAAAAAAAAACTGACTTCAAAATGTCAGTCCAAAAACAACTGCATGACATCATGGTCCTGCCATCCTGAAATTATATTCATTCTATGGTTGTGCTTCTTGTAATATGTTTTTTTTTTTTTTCCAATTTTTGACTAATAGACAAAAAGTCTAAATTATCTATTTGGTTGGAGACTGGTTTATTCACTGGAGCATGCTCAGTACAACAGGCATGACTTAACATTCGTGTGGCACGAGTAGGTTAATGCTTACTAATCCTCTTCACCTTGAAAGTAATAATAGTGCCTCATGGGACAATCCCACAATGAGCATCTCACTTAAAGTGATGTCTATCACTTCTCTTAGCAATCATTGTAAGTAATAAGACCCTTTGATGAAGAGGAGAAAGTCAACACTGATGTGAGGAAGGTGAAAAAGTCTGTAAAATCTGTCAGTGGGGATGTCAGGGGGTACATTAACGATGGATTAAAGACATGTTCCACCTGAACTTAAAATATACACGAATTCAATACAGTACAATTCTAAACCATGATACAAATAAACATATTTTCAAATTCACACAAATTGTAATAATTAATGCATCCAGAATTAATTTAAAGTTAAATCATTTAATGTTTTCACTTATATGAGGATTTGATGAAAGTTTGATATGATTTGAAAGGAATTTTTGGAAATGTCTAAGAATCGTGTAGAGAGCAGTAGACCTGTATGTACCTGCCTCCATAGTGATTTATCATATTGCAGTGTGTGTTGTGTTATTCTTTCAGATTTTTTTCAAACCTTAAAGTTAATTAAAGAGTACTGTGATGCTGTTACACCACTGACAATGAATAGCTAATTTTTAATAACTGACTCACTATGAATGCAATACTCTGCTCCTGACTGTATATGTTCTGTAATTTATACAAATATTATTATTTTCTGATTTGGGAATTCAAGGCCAATTCATCTGCTATAAATTGATCGATCGATCGATCGATCGATCGATAGATAGATAGATAGATAAGTATTATTACAGACTCATTGTCCACATTAAAAAGCTAACACATGAATACACAGATAAACATAAATACACAGATAAATACAATCTCTATGTGAGGGATCTATATGCCCTTGTACATCTGTAATGTTGTCACATGTTATGACTGAAAAAAAAAGTATTCTTGTAGGTGCAGCTTAATATTTTATATGACTAGATGAGGGAGCATGCAGGAGTTACACTTTACATGCCACTGGACACGTGAAATTCACACATTAAAAACTATGAATAATGCAAAAGTGAAGCTGTCCGTCTGCTGACTGACAATGCAGAGATTGTGAAAGAGGAATTCTTTTGCTATTTTAAAGATGATCAACTCACAAAAGTGCTTGTGGCAGCTCGACCTTTTGGAGCCAACCATTGCTTGGAACAGTTTCACCTCTGATGATCCCAGGCATGCCTCATTGCCTGAATACTGAGCAAGCTTCAAAAGAGCATTTGATGAGTTACAAAGGCAGCCGCCAAGGGAGATATCCAGATGCCAAATATTGCTCCGAGGACAGGTGCATCTGCTTTGCTGAGGCACTGTGTAAGTAAACAAAGCTATGACAAAGAGAGTGGGAGGAGGGAGGAAACATCAGGAATGAACATGGCGGGAAGAAAAAAGGAGACAGACGAGCAGAAGGCTCAGTGTGTGATATCATGTGGCTCTGCAGAAAGAAAGAATCACCAGGGAACTCAAAAGGTATGTTCATTGAGGTGCAGCTGTTGCTAAGGTTTTAAGAGTAAGGGAAACAGGTCCCTGGCCATTTCACACAACACTGAACTTCTCTTAGCAGGTCTAGACAAGTGAGCAATGTCCAAAAAGCAGAGGGTACTTCTGCATTGAAAAAGGTCAGTGTGTGAGGACTCCAACGAGGACTCTGAGATTATAGGTACACTCTGGAGGAAGATGAGTGAAAAGGGCTAAGTGCATCATTCGCAAACCCAAAGGTATGTTCAGCCTCTGAAAAGTACACAGAGCAATGACAGGTCTTTTGGTCCACAGGGGAAGGTGGAGTAATAAATGAGAAAGGGATGATTCAGATTCCTTTGCTGGGGTCTGCAGCTGGGGCTTCTGGCCAGCCAGACCCGGTTGCTCCTAATGATGAGAAAGGTGGCAGGTGTGTGTGTACAAATTACACATGATGAGGTTCCCATCTCTTGAAATGTCTCCGTCAGTGGGATTACACATCCTGGTAATGTAATTGAGGTAGCCACAAAGACAACTCTGACAAAAAACAGTGTTTACTGCACAAGTCACTGTGTCAGAGGCTGCAGAGAGGTCCATTTATCTTGTGTGAGGCAGCACCTTGCCCTGATATTTAGACTCCTGCTACTTTGAATCAACCTAATCTTGTTTCAGATCCTCCAATTGCAGACAAAGCTGGTTATTCCTCTATGTTTATTCCCATCTGCCAAACACAATGAAGGAGAAGCTTGCTGTGTAGTTGCACTGTAGACTTACATTGATTCTCATGCCCGACCCAGTGTTAACAAAATAAATATATATTTGCTTGCTTCTTCTTAGGATTGATCCTGCTTGCCGTAGGCACATAGTGCATTGAGACCTGTCCTTTTAAAGGTAGTATGCATCTGACAGTCAAAGGTAAACACCAGTGTGACTAAGGTATTTTCAGAAGGAGAGCAGGTGAATTCATGATGCGATCACGGATTGGCACGTTTGCTTTTTTCAGCAATTTTGCCTCAAGGTGCCTTCAATTCCGTGAGTTTATTTCTCAGTAAAACAGTTTTTCTAAATAACGAATTGCTTCTTTGCGCAATAAAGTACACTTTTCAACAATCTATTTTCAAATCTAGTGAAACAGATTACACAATATGGTATAAAGTAAAAGGACCAGTCTTATATTTGGCTTCCTCTGCAAACACAAACAAAAATCTCTCAGATTAAATGTCTGTTTATATCATGTTTTTTTCCCCATAAATTATTTTCTAGACCTATTATATTGTGTTTCACCTGATTTGACAGAACAAGTCAAACCAGTTGTTTCCTTGGAGAAGTTTTCAGTGAACAGCGGCCGCTACAAAAAGAAAATTGAGGTTGTTTGTGATACTGTATTTTGCAATTTAACAAGGCGAATGCATTCTTGTTTCTCTCTACACAAATCCCTGTAGTTATCAGGGCAAATTCATGTAATAAATTGTGCTATCAAAGGAGTTGCCATGCTTTCATCTTTGATAAAATAGGCCCCCAGGGCTGATAGGTGATGGAGGGTTAACATGAATACAGGCGGAGGTGTGTGAGCGCAAATAGTAGGAATGTATAATTGTAGACAAAAGGGCAAGAGGACGGAGCTTGTGAAAGGGTCACATGGGAATTAGGATCATCGTGGTGCTTCCCAGCTCCACTATGTGCATCTCATATAATCGCAGCATCTGGAGACAATCATATTGATTTTGTACTTTGCCAAAACACAAATCAGCGGCTGCTTTTTATCAAAAGTAAAAAACATATCCTGACTATATTTAAATATTCCCTCTGGTGCACAGTACATTAGGAGGTTAACCCATTTTCCACCTTGGCACAAACAAATAATAAAACCTAGGCACGGCTTGAAGAAAATGTGTTTCAAGAGTATGCATCAAAAGATTTTTTTTAAATTAAAAAACAGAAATGAACGGCACAAACAGAAACAGAAGCTAGGATTTCTATGGGTCTAGCAAAGCATCAGCAGACGTAGCAGAAAAAGGTTAGGATTCATATTTATTAAGGTGAGACGTTACGTGGCCTTGAAGTCTTTCTTTCGTCATCTGTCTGGGAGCATCACTCTTATGTCAGTTTGGTTTTATTGAGCAATCAGCATCAAAGTAACACAAAGGTGGAGTGATCTTTCCTCACTCTTCAGTTTTAATGGTTCCTCTGAACCCGAGCTAAGGGGTGACACGATAATGTGGCACTTGTGGCTCAGGAAAGGTACTGTAATCATTGGGAAGTGACACTAAAGCAGAAAATGCTTTGTAGTTGACTTTGAAAAGAAAAAGAAACTGTAACTTTGAGTTTTTACAGTAAACTTAAGTCGACCTTAGAGGCATTTTTGACTTCTTTATTTCACACTTATTGATTACTTGAATCAATGGGTTTTCCTCACTAACCTGGAGTTTCAACTTTGCATTAAACCTTTACTTCACTCAAAATTTTCAAGGTTGAATTAGATTTGGCTGTTCCAAGATTTCACTTCTGTTTTTTATGTATGTAGTATTACTATTAATATTCATATATATTTTTCATATTCAGTTCAGTTTAGTTTATTTTGAATATGCAATAAAACAAAAGTCCTTAGAAATAAAACAGATTGCAAGAAAACATGAAAAACCATGTACATATACATGAGAACAAACTATAACTTCATTCGCACACTCAAAAAGGAGTTGGAGGAAGTATAACTTATTTAATCCCACCCCTTCTCCACACAACAGTCTATCCTTTAGCTTCCTAGCAGCATAATATATGAAAAATCTAAATAGTTAACCTTACTTATCATCTTTACATACACACATACTGTACATACACACCTATAGTGACATTCCAGAAAAGTAAATAAATAAATAAATAGGCAACACAAAATGAATACACAATAATAATATCTGGCAATAAGGAAATCAATTTATATGACTTTTAGTGGTGAAAGCCAAGTAATCTTTCACTGTGTCTCTGTTAAGTGACAAAATAGTTGCCAAACATTCCAGACCAACCACTTCAGATAATGAAGGTCTGAACATCGTTTAACTAAACTATTACTATAAAGATAAACCTGCAGTACTATTCTGAGGTACTTTGCACTACTTTTTGTGACATATAATCATTTTATATCATCACATTATAGTGAAAAAGCCTCAAATAACGATAAATATTAGCTCAATACAGGGGATACAACACCATTGATTGGGATGATGTTCTGGTGAATAACTTATGTATTTATTTGAATGATAAATACATAAGTACTTAAATCAAGACAATAATTTTAATAACTGACAATCTGCGTCTTGGGGGGAGGTATGACTAAGAGGTATTCAACATTTGACAGCCCTAAACACACAATCTCCACATCTCACCACCCATAAGTAAATAACTCTCAGCAGTTGACTATCAGTTAAATAATGACACAATTTTCTGTTTGCATTTTTTTTTTTCACTTTTTAACACGGGACGATGAACGTGAGGTCAAAGACAGACAAGCACCATACAGTTCCATTTCCTCTGAGTTCCCCTTGATCTTTCTTTACCATGAAGCACATATAATTGACAATCCCTATAAAGTGGTCCACAGTAGGGGGGGTTCTTTTAAGTCAACATTTAGTGTCAGCTTTTTTTTTTTTCCCCTCAGGAGGTACATATCCTCTTTACGTAAGCCTTCAGGAGTGACTTCAAGACATAGAAAAGAATGACCCACCTATTTCACTGTCAAAAACCCTTGATATTAGATGCCCCACATTTTGCCAGAAGGTTTGGATATGTGGACATGATCATCCTTTCCGTTTTTGTAAGATTTTGTCTGTTTCATCCAATTATTGTGCAGACAAAAAAAAAAAAAAAATTCTGGACTAGAAGAATTTCACTCAGCTGCTTAGAGGTGTCTGACAAATAAACCATTCCATCAGAAAAAGAAACTGCAATGATACAAGACTATATCTCTTGAACTGTGGCTCAGCCAACATCTCAATCTCTAAGTCACACTCAGATCCATCATTTGTTTATTTATTGCTGTTGTTACTATAATTAGGTCCATGCCAGCTTTGTAGTGGAATGAAATATTCTCTATATGCGCATCATTATGTCCTACAGGCCACCTCATATAGCCCGAGTGCTGGAAAAGCGCGACCATCAAAGCAGCGGCATGTCATACAATTGCATCATTTCATTCTGCTTCCATCCTTCTGGTTTCTCTCTGTAACCAAATCTAGTTCTTCTCATATTTTTGCTACAAAATGTGAAAATGTGCCATGTGACCACAACACTCTTTGCCTCAAATACTGCTTCTTTTTCTTTCAGGTACTCAAAACATACCATGTCCAATAATGTGAAGGAGGAGCAACTGGATATTTTTATGCACTATTAATTACCAAAACACTATTATGTCACAGAGCCCAGTTACTAAGTGATGATTTGGTGTAAAATAGCTGCGATTTCAAGTCTCAACTTTCAAAAATATTTATACTACTAATTAGGAAAATTAAATCTATAGGCATGATTCTATAGGAAACCAATCTTAAATATAACTCTTTGACTAGGTATGGCTGTCTTGTTTTGCTTATAGACTGAAAGTAGAGGTGAGGAATTGCACAAGTGTGTGGGCAGATGTGTTAGTTATCATGGTGATATAGTAGAGTGGCTAAGTATTATTACAGATCTAATTCATTTGCACAGAAACACTGGGTGCCATAGAAATAAAGGTCACATCTGTCTTATATAGCCAAAAGAGCATTGCAAGAGCTTGGAGGTAAACAATCAGTCTGCCAGTTCTTAAACAACAAAGCCAGAAACTACAAGACTATATCCATCCTAATTCCCTCTGCCAAGCCCCTACAGTATGTTTAGTTAAACAACCTCCACTGCCCAAAGGTAGGTTAAAACAGAAATTAACAACCTGGTATTAATGCTTTAACAAAACCAAAATGAAGCAGAATAATCATAAATAGTATACAGTAAAATATGACTATATTTACATTCATAAAGTGAGTAATAAAATCACTGGAGTATGTTGTTTTTTGTTAGTTTCTTTCTCAGCAGGATCACAAAACAGCTGCTGAACTAATTTTCATGGAACTCGGGGAAAGATAGGAACTGGTTACGGGCGAACCCATTATAATTTGTGGGAAAATAGGACAAAGTCTGGGTTTAATTTTGACCTTTTATAACTAACTCTTACTGCAAGATTGGGAGCTAATCGTACGATGGGGCTGTTGGGCTTTGGTGGAGGCTTGGGGTTTAGGTTTCATTTGAACATTAGGGGGAACATGTTCAGTGGGGGGTCTGGTTAATCCCCCTTCAGGAAATTTTGATTTTTAAACACATCATTAATGCATTCTAGTGAATTTTATCAACCAATTTATGCCACCAGTTTAGAAAATCTTTCTTTATGTCTTCACTACTGCTTTCACATATTCTGTATTGCATTCAAATATTTATTCTCCTGCACCCTAATAGCCTTAGAAATACCTAAAGCACAGCTACAAAATCAGATAATTAATTCATTTAGTGCTAACAAACAGCATATTGAAAGACACCTGACCTGCAGCCCCTTGCATAGTGGAGGCTGCTTTGACTACTAATTTTCCTCACATTTACATATATTATATAGTATTTATAGGATTTCTTATGCATAATGTAAATAAATTCCATTTGATGAAATTCAGGCTCAAATGTCTTACTCACATGGTCAATAAATGATAGATGGAGCTAAAATTGGAAGTTTATCTACTATTCTTAACCAGCCTGGTAACTATATTAGTTACAAAACAAAAATCCTGACATTCAAGTTGAAAAATATTTATGCTAGTGACTGACAACTTACATGGTTTTGGCAGTTTTTGACACAAAATGTCCCCATGTCAACCTCTTCCTGTTTATGCCCCTCTGGCTTCTCAAATACAGGGCGAGAGGAAAAAAAAACACACACACACACACGCACACACACACACACACACACACACACACACCACACACAGACACACACACACAAAAAAAAAACTGGATAAACTTCTGTTGTCTTCCATGTTAAGCACAACTTTCACGTCTACGAATGTGATTTTAAACAATCAACAACAGTATAATCCAGCTATTTTCTACACTTTGTAGTTGTAGATGTTTCACCTTAAGTGTCAGTCATACTGTACATCATATGCGCTTTTGAACTTTGATGTGCAATACTGACACTGATGCATACAACGGCAGTTATGTGCAGTGAAAACAATGTGATGTGCGGTGTGTTGGTGTGAAAGTATGAGGGTATGACTGTGTATTATTATTATTATTATTATTTTTTTTTTTTTTTTTTACCAGAATCTCATTGTATAACAGTTTAATAATAAATATAAATAAAGAATCCTGAATCAGTCACTGCAGGTGTGTGTCTCATTATTTCTAGTGAACCTGTCACTTGGAGAAACCTTCCAGTATATGCTTTACTGAGTGACTTAGAAGCAGATGTATCACTATTGTTAATATTATTTACCGAAAGATAGAAATTGCCAGTTACGATAATAATAACTATTATTATTATTATTATTATTATTAAAAGTATGTGGGAAAAGTAATGTTCTAACTCAGACAGCAGATACGCTGTATATATACAACTTCATGAAAACATGAGGACAAGGCAGCAGATGGTTTTAGTTAATTCTAAGTCCACAGTGTCACATTGTTCAAACAACCTACAGTTTATCCTCATCTTCTGAACAGCCAAACTGTGTATTAGGGACAACAATAGCTATTAAAGAAGACTGACTGCTGGTTTATTTGGCCTTCTGAGACAGAGTTCATTAAAGTCAAAAAGCCCCTATGAGGAAGAGCTGACTGAACTTCTCTGATTCAGTAAATGCCAACAGCACTGAAGTCATGTTTCACAATCACAGGTCCCCTTTCAGATTTTGTGCTTCTGAAATATTTAAGCAGGGTGTGCTATTCAGTTGAATGCCCTAGTCACATTCTGCTTCTTTTGTATTTTATATATTTTTGTGCAATTACATCTACAGGGCTTCAGAAGCAACAATAGATAATTGAGAACTACATATTTTCTGAGGGTGGCATCATATTTAGCAGAGAGGCTCTTAGCGCACAGCAACTGCTCAACCATGGTAATTCTTACTGAAAACTGTCCGACTGAAAGGCTTTGCAAGAATGTTTTAGTTTATGGATACTGACAAGCTGAATGGCATTTACTATTACAGCTGAGATTTCAGATTTTAGATTTCAGAGATATATTTCAGTCAAGTTTATGATGGATTCTAGCAAACACCATGTGTACTGTTGTTATTACAGAGTCTATACTAATTGTATAGTATAGACTAGTATACTAGTATAGTATAGTATAGTATACTGTCTATACTATAGACAGTACTAGTAAACAGAGTAAATACCTAAGAGTCATGATCTATTCTGCATTGAGCAGCCCCACCACCACAACTGACCATTATTTTACCATATTTGGACAAAAAGATGGTGCTGAAGGAGCTCAAGGGGTGATGAGTGAATGCTTGTTTACTGATTTGGTGCAGCAATAGCTATCTGTTTACAGTCCAGCTGCCTGTCAAGAAAAAAAGCATCTTATTCAACAAACATAAGCTATGAAACTGATGAAGGTGGTGAGTGAGTCGCCAGTCACACCTGTCAATCACAGCCTGAGACAGCATATTTTTTAGAGACCCAGAGCCCCACCCCTTCCAGTCGTGCCCCATGGGATCTTTTTACAACAGCCTGTGATAAAAAGTAATTTTTGGATGCCATTTTAATTATGCATCACACATGCATTTACACATATGTTAATCAATTTAAGATAATTTTATAAGTCTATCACGTTCGGTTCAAGTATCAGACTGTGAAAAGGCATAAATAACAATATTACAGACCCAAAAGTAATGAAAATGACATCATCATAACTTTCTCTGTTCACAATCTGTTCAGAGCCTCAACATGAAAAGACTTGTGGTGATTGTTTTAATACTTTTTCACCTAAAGAACAAGGTATAATATGGTGAGGTAACTGTTTCAGTGTTGGTGATGTATATGACAGATGCGGTCCACCATATCATACGAAGCTAGATGTTACACGGTGCTATGGGACCATAATGTCATGGCTCTTCACTGCAAACCGTAGCTTTCTTGGCTTGTTATGGAGAAATAATGATAAGACTGAGAACTACTGCACCTATTAGATGGTCCAATTTGAGACCAGAACTACTGAAAATGGAATTAACTGGCCTAATATTTTAAGAGAGAGTTCAACGTAAATCTATATTTGAAGTCAGTATCTAGAAGCTGTGTGTTGCATTACACTTCATGATAATTCTACATTGACTTTGAGCATCTGTTGATTGTAACAGAAGAGCTGACAACCTGACAGGACTATATTTCTACTGTTTTATAAGAAATATTAGTCTAAAATCCTTAATGTTCTGTAGCCCCTACTCATTCACAGTAGCAAATGCCTACAACTTTAATACTAGGCATGCATCAAAAGATTATTTTTCACTTCACTCCGTATTTATTTATTTATTTTGAACATGCAAAGAAACAAAATAAAACAAAACAAAGGAAAATAAGACAAAAACAGAATAATATTTAAATGAGCAGAATCTAGCTTCAAGTACATGCAAGTCTATTTTGCATGGTCGAAAAGGAGTAGGAATAAGTATAAACTTGAGTATACTCCTTGAAAAAATAATGCAAGACCATAGACTCTTATCTACAGAGGAATGAAAGCATGGTATGATTCACCCTCATACATTGCAAATTTGACAACTACAACACTTTTTAAAAATACTTTGATGGAGTATTTGAAAACACAGAATAACACCCCCTGCTGATCGTATACATAAATATATGTATTCACATATATTTTCTGTGTGATGTATGTTTTCTTTTGAATGCTGTGTTTTTGTTGCATGCCAAGCAAAGGAATAGAACCCCCCACCACCCCCCACCCATATACTGCCTAGGTGGCAGGAGGCAGGTAACAGGGAACAAAATAAAGAGCAAATAAAGAATAAAGAATCTGTATTCTTCCCCAAAAGAAAGACTGTCACTGTAACACTCCAACTGGGACATTTCATCAAAGTGCTCAAAGAATAACTTCTGAATGATCAAAGACTAATTAGCTTCATTATCAGTTTGTTGAATTTGTACAGATCTATTAAAAATAAATGACATCCTCTTATAAAGATGACTGATGTTGATCTTGCTTGCATCCACTACATGTAATAATCCTCTGCTGCTGCAGTATCAGATCGGATCATTCTTTGATCCTTTTTTACTTTGTTCAGTGTCAGTCAGGTATTTGCAGAGTTTTAGTCAAGGATGAGTTTTACAGTAAAAATACAAATCTGTTCTGCAGACAACATATGTGAAAAAGTGTTCTCAGCAGGAAAAGAAATAACATATCTTGATTTAGTCTTCCTACTACAGCCAGCTCCCTGCATGAGCTTCACCATAATGATCCCCACTCCCCTTTTATATTTCTCAGCAGTGAAAATGTATGGCCAGTTAAACAGGCAATTATCGAACACTTATATACATGACTTTTTTCTGAATATGTAAATGTCTCTATCCACATGTGATTTTGCAGTTGCCTGACAGAAGCGAGCTGCACGAATGCCAGAGGCCATGTAGTAGAGGAGCAATGGAGTGCTTGGAGATAATGAACATATGTGTGAGTGCAGCTCAAGTGGCATCTACTTGGGGGGACATAACCCTCAGGCAGAGGGGGCCATAATGACCATCTGTTTCTCTTCCAGATATGAGCTGGTGTGAAAATATCAATGGAGACACCCCTAAATTGTGAGCTGTGACAGCTGCTCATTTAGTTTGGTCATGGAAGCACAACAACAAGACCAAACTTTATGGAAAACAATTTGTATAACCAAGAGATTTCATCCAACTTTGCATGGTCACACATATTTTCATTGGTTGAGACTGGACATATGAGAATAGGCTGCTAAAAAAGAAAACAAACCAATTTGATTACCTTAATAACCTGGACCCATTATTTGTTAAGAAAAAAGGAAGGTCCCTTGGGGCACAACTGGATATTTCTCTGCCTCTAAAATTTTTTTAAAGTGGAAAATTGCATGTTTTTCCTTCTTAATGTTACAGCAAATTTCAGTCAGAGGTTAGGAAGGATGTTACAGAATAAAACATGAAACAAATAAACTGATGTGAGTGCTCCATATCTGAAATACTGTGTTTAGATATAGCTGATAAGTAATAGCAATTATAGTTATTAGGACAAATCTTCATACACAGAACAATCATTCATTCATTCATTCATTCATTCATTCATCTTCTGAACCACTTTATCTTCACTAGGGTTCATGGGGGGTGCTGGAGCCTATCCCAGCTACCTATGGGTGAATAGTTCACCCTGGATGTGTCGTCAGTTCATTGCAGGGCTGACATACAGAGATAAACAACCAGCACTCTCACATTAACCAATGAACCTATCAGTACATGTCTTTGGATGGTGGGAGGAAGCCACAGTACCTGAAGAGAACCCATGCAAACATGGGGAGAACATGCAAACTCCACACAGACAGGTCTCACCCAGAATAATCAAAATACCTTAATTTCAATACCTTAATTGGTATTGTGAGATAACTGTCATTGTCATAATTTTACAGCATTGACCACTGATTATAAATCTTTTGAACACAAAAGTGCCCAGACACATTTACAGTACAGGCGGCCTTATAAGTGTGTTTCTGCTGTATGAAAATGTTTGTACTCTACATTTTTTTATTAACAGAAATGACACATGATATCTCACTTTGACTATTAATATCAATTTTGAGTTTCATTTTTATTATTGTCGGATAAAGTGCTGGATTTTATCAAACGAAAGATGAAAACATGACATCAGCATTGCACATTGATTATCGATCCCCTGGCTCTCTGAGCAATCAGCATCACCCACTGAAAAACCCACAATGGTCGACCACAAGTGCACATTATTCATATGGCTACATTCCTGTAGACAGATTGGAATGGATGACTGATTGCCCCGCAAACCCTCCCTCCCTTGGGACCCAAGTCCCATCCTGTAAATGCAGGTTTTCAAGGTTTTGGACAATGACCTTTCATCTGCACTGTTGGAGCCCTCAGAGGCACCTCAATAGCTACAGCAACAATCTAGCAGATGGTAATGCTGACTGGAGGATGGCCTGATTGGAGGTGATTATACATCTGGAACAGGCCGGCAAACCTGAGGATCAGACTCTCAGCTGGCAGCTGCAGAGAAAAAGGCTTTTTATCAGTTGCAAACAAAAACCTGGTTAAACAACTTGTCCCCTGCTGTTGTGTGAACTGTAATGGTCTGTGCAATTATGAGTATCAAACCGTCCCCACTAAAACAGAATAATCAGTTGTATGGGCATCAGTGGTGCTGACACTGAGAGCACTGAGGGTTTCTTTTAGACTCATCCAATCATTTCATACATGATAAAGAGTTTCAGGTTAAAGATATGCTGTGGGTATACATGGTGCTGCACAGAACACCTGTTTTCTGGCTGTCAGCCAAATGTACTATGTATGGCTTGAAGCATGGGGATAAATGGTGATTTTCACACCGTACTTAATCACACTGTGCTTTACTAGTCTGAATAGTAAGCTACCTCTGCCAAGTAAATTACAGGTGCATCTATTTGTATTTTTAAACTTCAATATTTTGCCAGTTATTTCAGGGAAAATACATTAAATGTCACTATATTTCATTTAAGGTTTGAGTAAATCACTATTTATGAAGTATAAATACCTTGAATCTCAGCGAGGTTCATAAGTACATAAACATGAAGTGTCAAGATCTAGTGCAACAAAACAAGATCAACAACCGGACAGACAACTTCATGGTTTTGTGCACAGATTTCTTTATTTGCATTTTAACTAAGGTATCTTGTATTGCTGTCTTCCACAATTCAAAAAATAAAATCTTCAGTGCAGAAATTTATCTGCTGTAGCAGAGGGTTCTGGTCATTTTCTGTGTGTGTAGGTGGACTGTGGATGAATGACTGAATGAATTATTGACCATCCACAAATGGTTGAAATGGGATGAGGTCATGTCTCCAATACAGAAGAAACTCGAAGAGATTAGGTTATGTGATGTTGTAACCCTGTTTACTGGGTGAAAGAAACAACAAAAATGGATCAAACTGAAATTAACTGACAGCAGATTCACAACACGCTGATATCTTAGTGACGGTGTCTGGTTGTTACCATTGTTTTAATGCAGTACAGACAGGTCACATATTTTCATATAAATTCTGTTATGATCCCAAATGTCAAATGAAATGTTCATCTTTCATTCTGAGCCAAAGCTTCAAGTCCCATCCACACAAAAACAGGTATTCTTTTTTCTTTTGCCGTTATGCCTCAGCTTTACTGTGTAGGATGGTGTCTCTGCAGACTTTGACACTCTAAGGTTGTTTTCTCATACATCTGTTTAAGGTACAAAGTTTGCCTGTGCTAGCCAAAAAAATTATGTGTGCATTATGACCCTGCAACATTTTTGGAGCTGACCACAAGCCTTCACTGTTCATGCACTGAAAAAGGCTACAGGAAACATCAGTTTTTCAATACATCATATTTTATAATATTCTATAATTAACAGCGTTTACACAGCATTTTAAGGATTCAAGAAAGGAAATGTATTTATTTATTTACTATTTTCTCACAACCTCTAAATGGAAAACACATTTGCTACTTATAAAATGAGAAAAGTAACGGAAGAGAGTAACGGAAGAGTGTTTGTGTAATACTCCACAAGCTTTTTTATATGTGTCTAACAGTTATCATATTAGAAGTGTGATAGAGAGGTGAATTGACTCCTCTCATAAATGTTATTAGCTTAAAATGCCTCAAAGACTAGATTACAGTGCCCTTCTGACCAGGTTGACTAACTGAGCATTGACTGGAATTGACTCTGATATGGAGAAGTGGTCTTCGATTTTCAGAATGTCTGAAAAAGGACTGATACTCATCAATAAAGTACATTTAAAAAAAAGATGAGATAAAAAAAATTATATCACAAACAAATAAAAAAAACAATCAGAGTTTAATTTATACTTTTGCATTTTCCACATTTGAATGAGTGCTCAAATTGATCTGACCTGCATGATGGCACCAAAATGGCTGCAGGGAGATTCGTGACCCAACTGCAGTACTTGAATGGAGCTTTATATTTCCAGTGGAGGGCCACATCAGCCTGACACTTGACTAATAGCTTTCTGGTTAGATGCCTAGAAGCTAGAGATAAACTTTTAAATATTTCCAGAGCAAAGTGCCTTTTAAATGCTGCAGATTTAGTACGTATTATAATCATGTCAAAACGATGAATTTACATAAAATAATACAGACAAACGTGATCGGGCATTGAGTCTATAAACTACAGTCCAACAGGCAATGCTGTTCTGAGCCGTGTTATGAAAAGCAGTGAGAGAACACTGTGAATTTGTGCTAACAGTAGGTGTTGATTTAGGTTATTTACTCCAAACACATTTTACACCATGTGATTTTACTGATTAATATTCTCAGCACTTTATAGCTCATGGCTGCCAGTGACTGAGCTGAATTGATATTTATACAAGGAAATAAATTGTTTGACTTGCACAAACCTGGCCAGTACAAGATGCCATAAAAAATCTAACAACTATCCTGCTGTGGGATGGATAAACACATAAAAGACACAAGGGGGTCTTCAAATGAAATGAAATCATTTTAGATATCAAGTTTGCGAATAAAACTCCAGCCTGGCCTGGTCTTGTCTTGAAGTTGCATATTTTAATAATCCTGCTATGGGACATGAGGCACTCGCCATCACAGTTTTTTTATGAACATCAGTGACACTTGAAACAAGAGAGAAGTCTTAGTTAACATAAATCTGAATATCTATAAGGCTAAGGATTTGCACTGTAAAAACCTGTGTGTCTATATGAGACGGCACTTTTTATTTTGTGCTTTACCAAACTCTCTTAGTTATTGAGTATTCATTGTTAAATTACTACATTTTAAGAAATATTCATTTGGAAAACACTTGATATTTTCTTGCTTGTTAGCTCAGATCAAAGAAAAGGGGAAAGAGAAAAAAGGGGAAAAAAATCCACAAAACACTATCTCTACATCTGTAATTCATGTTGTGCAACAAAAATCACTTACAATTTAGGTGCAAAGCATTTAATGCCTCAGCTTAAAATTTACAAGTGTTTTGCCACAGGTGAAAAAATGAAATTCAGACTTGTCATAAAAACTAGGCCAGTGTTGCTTTTCCCAAATTTCACCTTTCTCTACACTTGTGCAAAACTTCAGCTGTCAGGAATGTACAATACAACTTTGGGGAAAAATGATTAGAGATTCTTAGATGAGAGAGAGGGCCTACGAACACTGGGGGGAAGGGTGGGAATAAAAACCATTGTACTTTATGTAACCTGTCTATGGAGAAGAAGATGAAAAAGGTGAAGAAAAAAAAAGCGCATGAGAGGCAGAGAATTGTAGAGTATGCAAGCTGAGGACGACAAGATATAACTCATCTGTGGATAGGCTGCAGTCTTTTTTTTCAGAAGTGCCTATATGACGCTCAAATATTTCATTTTCTGAAGCTCTTTATGAAGTCCCATGGGGAACTGGGACCAAAACACTACACAGACACAGTCATAATATTTCAACAGTAATAACTGAGAGGAATGTGTGTATGTGTGTTGTAAGAAGACGGACCAGTAAGGTAAATAGCTAGAAAATTGGACAGCTGCATGTGTATGCTGCGGTGCATAGACAGGTGATTTATCTGCATAAGTAAAGGCTAAATTCACCTTATACAACTTGTGTAACGTCTCGTAATTTGATCATACTATGCAAAAGGTTCTATGTGACATCAACTGCTGGATGGGATGACCTATGAGAGTTTTGTTTCTTTCCTGTCTTAAAACTGACTGGAAAGCTCTTTCAGTGAACATAAACCAACGTGGAGAGAATAGCAAGCGAGGGGGGATGTATTAGTCTATGAAAATAATGCTGCTTCTTCCTCTGAAAACTGGCAAAAAAGCGCAGCAAGAATAGTGGTGGTGGCTAAGCTGTAAGAGGTCTCATTTACATTTGAAACAGCAAAACACCAATGAAGCCTGCTGAAGAGCCCAGAGAAAGACACACACAGATATGTCAAGAAATAAAAATGTATTCCCTTAGATTCCCTCTCAGCCACTATACCTGAGCAGTCACAGACAATGCACAACTTACCCTCTTTTCTTTACTTTGGCAGGGTTGAAAAGTTTTGTTTCTTTTATGACTCCATTACAATTCAAATGATGAATGCGCTGTAGCAGTGGCAGCTGGTTGAAACAGTTTGCAGGGTGACTCCACTGCACTACCATGGCCATTTAAACATGTTTTTAAACATAAATTAATTATACATTGTAAAACAATTATAAAATGAAATAAATGTGTTTATTTCTGTTCTACATCTGGTAAACACATTAGGATTCATTAAGAAGAAGGGCATTCAGAGAGCGCAGACCTCTGCCAAGGAAACAGTCCAATCTAAAACTCTTTGTTTATGAAACAAACCAAAAATGATCACCTATGTTTTTATCAGCTGGTGTTACTGGTGAACTTAACTGTTGCTATGGTAACGATCAGCCTTGCTGAGATGGGGACTCAGGTCTTTGACATTAAGTTGCAGATACCAGTGAATGAAGCTTGACTAGGTCTTGTCTGAAAAAGACCTGAGACGTGACTCAGACGTGTGCACATTCTTCATCATGAACTCATTTCTGTCAATCTGAATGTCCTTCCCTACCCTGCAGCATCATTTGTAAACCTAGCCAAGTGCCTAACCTACCACTGCTCTGCCTTTTCTTATAAATTTTGGCTACAGTTTCTACACTTAAGAGACAAATATGATAAACACCATCTGCAGTGTCTGTAGAATAAAAATCAAAGATGCTGGATCAATATTATCTAATTATATCTGGCTCTCAAAAACACACCCAGATAGGTCAGTTACTTAATAATGGGAAAAGTTAACACTGGTAGACATGTTTAGCCTTAGCATCAGGTATCTAACATGAGCTTGGATATTACCTTTAAACATTATTATGGCAATATTTCCTAAAGATGACTGATTGCTTGACACTTGTTCACATAGAGTCCTTGGCTTTACTATCCTGGAGGACTGGCTCAGAGAAATCCAAATATTTCAAGGTCCAGTCAATTTAAAAATTGATAATGGATGTCTCTGCTGGATAATTAATTTCTATGTATTTCAATCCATTCTATGTTACCTTGGAACTTTCTGTTGATGAGAACAGTTAAAAACAATTCAAGGCTACACCCTTTAGCCATGAATCTGGTCAAAAATTGATGTCTTAATGGTCCTTCCACTAACTTTCAGAAAAATCAGTGTGTTAACTTGGGTGTGCTAGCAATGTGTCACGCCTGTGGTATTCATGTTAACTTTTCAATTCTGCATCCATGTTGACAGAGGACTTTTTCCCTCATAGGGCAAGTGACTCATGGTGAATATTAATAGAAAAATATGTTAATTGTTAAATTTACATCATACCAACATTTAACAAAACCAATACTTTTCACTATTGCTTCAGTGTCTGAACTTCATCAGAATGTGTCACAAAAGTAAAAAACAAAAAAACAAAAAAAGGCAATGGCTACTGCCACAGTACTGTGGCATGAAATAGCAGTTAGTTTTTTTGTTGACATTTTGTTGCCACAGATCCAATCATGGATACTGTTCCATGAACTCATTAGCCTCTTGTTGCCACGGTACTTGGTGATTCATGACGTATACATCACAATGAAATAATGTCAGTCTGCAAAAGTTTAATATCATTTTGGCCTTTTATCCACATTAAAACGACATTTTTGGAGAACCAGTCCTGGTGCGGAAACATCTCACAACGCTGCTCTCATGTTGCCATATGGATAGGCCAAACACCACTTTTTGGAAATGATGACACCAGAAGAAGACCAGAAGAAGAAAACCCCAGACGTAACCTCATGCTCACAGCATTCTTCTGTGATTTTAATGTATCCTGCGGCTCTGTCTGTGTTTGCGTACAGCGCCACATATAGGTGTGACAAATCCACTGGGACACAGATATTTCTTGAGACAATACATGTATGGACGCGAAACTTTTAAAATCCACTAAAGAAAAATAACATGAGCGTATTATCTGGACGTAGCCTCCGTTAACTGGTACCCTAGCCTTTTCCTGTAACTGAATAGGCACACAGCATGTGAGATGCTTATTGCCACAGTACTGTGTCAGCAGGGTGACAGGTTACCAGTCTACACAGGATAGAACGAGGATGCTGATTGGCTCTGTGGTAATAGACAAATGAGGAAGGTAGTCCTACAGTACTGTAGCAATAGCCACGAAAAAATTCCCATGCATAATATCCCTTTCTCTTGAATGAAAATTGTGAGATTAAATGAAAATCATATGACTATTTGAACTTGTCAGTTCTCAACAAACAAGGTTTATAGCAAAATGAAACCATATTCATATGCAAACTCCACACAGAAAGGTCCCACCTCCAACACCAGTCGATGGGGGTGGGACCTTTCTGTGTGGTATTTGCATGTTCTCCCCATGTCTGCGTGGGTTCTCTCCAGGTACTCTGGCTTCCTCACACCATCCAAAGACATGCACTGATAAGGTGATAGGTTAATCTAAATTGCCCATAGGTGTGAATGTGAGAGTGACTG
>JAPQRP010000017.1:12413139-12443241 GCA_037367295.1 Apogon hyalosoma | reverse complement strand
TGTCTCTGTAAGTCAACCCTGTGATGAAATGGTGCCATGTCCAGGGTGTACCCCGCCTTCACTCATAAGTAGCTGGGATAGGCTCCAGCGATCTCCGTGACCTTAGTGAGGATAAAGCAGGTTGAGATAATGAATGAATGAAATCATATTGATAGCATGTCAATGGGAGTTTCATAGAAAGTATTAGTAATAGTACAGCAGTAACAGGTAGCCAGTGTGATTAAAGGCACAAGAGCAACATCCCACAGAACATTCCAGTGTGACACAGGTCATCTGTCCCACCTCTAATAACAGTTATCACATCACATGCTTGCTGGAGGGGAAAGGGAAAATCTTTCAAATGGCATTTGGATATAGAACAAAGTTATTCTCAAAGTAAAACCTTTAGTGCAATTACTTGTAAAATTACTGAGACCAGAATCAGACCATTTCAGGGCCAACTAATTCTTTTAGAAACATTCAGAAAAAGACCAGACAGTCCAGAGCTGTGAGTCAGAGTTGCATTTGTCTCCCCATATACTACACAGCCTTTGGTGCTTTACTGCTCACTTGCTGTCCTTGATACTTTATGTACAACAGAAAGGGGAAAAAATCATAGCTCTAAGTTGCCTTTGTCTCATCTTAAAATGGTCCAGGAATTGCAGAATTACATCTGGCAGTACTCCTGGATCAGGAGCTCTGAAGGTCCCATCAGCCCTGGTCCTGTAGTGACCGTGATCTGAGAGCTGGAGGTCAGCTCTAGCAAGCACTAAGTGGACGAGCTGAGGAGTAGAAAAATCCTGCCAAAGACGAATGCAGCACGTTGCCAGTAAGAGTACCTCTAGGTGACCCATCTCTCTCACGGTGGTTCAGCTTCACCCACTGATAGTTCCACAAAACATGCCTGGAAGAGACTCTCTATGCATCAAATGTATTGTTACTCCTATTTTTGTGGAAATAAATATACTGTGACATGTGCAACACTGCATAAAAACACTTAAATTAAGTAACCCTGTCTTGTGACTGTGATAACATATCCAGAAAAGTAGTCAAGGGTAAAGTTAAAGTGACTTAACAATAAACAATTAGTTTGTTTCAGAAGATGTGGGATGTAAATGGGCTAAATTAAAGCCAAATGACTTGAGGAGAAAAACTGCTTTTAATTAAAAGTAATGCACCTCTTATCAAAGTGGTTCTTATACATAAAAAGGATTTGTATCTAACAAACTTAAGATTAAAAGGACCTAATGCTACCACTATTAGCAGATGCAACCTGCCCCTCTTTTAAACAACAGCTGTTCCATCGCACTGTGGTACTTAATTATTGCAAAAATAACAAATACATAAGGATGCTTATGAAATTGATGTAGAGTCTCTCTAAATTCCAAGAGGTTAGAGGCAAGAATAATTCTTTTAGATTGTTTCCAGTGTATGTTAGACCCTTAGGCATGGCTGTGATACATGGTAGTTTCTTTTGAATAATAATTGTTGACATTTCTGTTGTAAACACTTTTATATAATTAGTCACTCATACTTTAATGTGAAAGCTTATTGAGGGAAGGATGAGTAGAGTAAGTGTTACGTTAAATAGTGTCATAATATTCCTACTGTTTGTCAAAGTGGAACATTAACACTTACATTCTTTGATGCTTCTGTCACATAAAACAAGCTCTAGATCTGCATTTAGATGATACCATTTTAATGCTGTTTTTTAAATGTCACACAACAGTTTCCACACTAGTGCATGATTGCAATTTGTCACGCTGGGCTGGTTGCGATAGCGACACTCATTACACTGAGCTTTGCTTTAGTACAACTCACGCCATTTGGAGCATTTAAGTGAATATGCATATACAGTCATATGGAGGCTGCTCTACATGGTCCTGCATGTCATATGTTAATAGATGCACATGGAGGGCAGGAAACAGACTCTTGTGAAAATGTCAAGGTTGTAAAACACACTGACTGAAAAAAGGCTTCAAATACCTTGTCTTAGACACTGGTTCCTACACAATTATTTATCTTTTATCCAAAACCAATTTGACTTAAGTTATGTGTTTTAACTCTTCTTCAGCATTATGGAATTTCCCCACTCACACCAGTACAACATGAAAAATATACACAACCTGAAGTTGAAATAATAATAAAAAAAAAATCATATGATTACAAAATGCTGAAAAGCCATGCATTTGTTTTGCATGCACTATTTTGTTAAAATATAAGTATAGATACATGAAAAACACAAATAAATACCAAAGTAGATAAAGTAAATATAAAAGTGTAAACATAGAATTACTGATGCAACTTTACTCAAGTTAAAATACAAAAATGCAAGCTCTGGAATACAAAGCCTAGCAAATTCTGCTGGAATATTTGCTTTGTTCATGGGATGTATTCATGGATCCATTCATCATTTGTGCCATGCAATGCTTATATATTATGTACACAAACATTCATCTCTGACCAGAGTTGCATTCATTTTTCACACAATGTTAATATGTTAATAATGTAAATAATGTTCAATTTTAATTCCATTCTTTATTTACATAAATACAATATTTTTTTTGTTTTATATTTCATTTTTCACTCATTTGTCTTTTTTATCTTTTATCTTATCTTATCTTATCTTTTTGCCAAGACCTTGTAGTATTGATGATATATATTTGTCAGACCATCTCAAAGATTCTCAATGGGGTTCAGGTCTGGCCAATCCATATCTGAAAATTATGTCTTATACTCCCTGCCCTGAACCACTCTTTCACAATTTGATCCTGATGAGTCCTGGTATTGTCCTCTTGCACTATGTCTGTATCATCAGTGAAGGAAAAAACCCGAAGGATGTTCAGACCTGGTCATTCAGAATCTTCAGGTTCAGCTGACCTTATTTTATGGACACAACTGTGCAGAACCTAGACCTGACCAACTGAAGGAACACAAGATCATAACACTACCCCCACAGGCTTGTACTGTAGGCACTAGGCATGATGGGTAATCACTCCATCCACCTCTCCTCTCACCCTGATGCATCCAATCTGGACTCATCAGACCACATGACTGTTTTCCACTGAAACACAGTCTATCTTTATGTTCTCTATCAAATCAATGGTTGTTGCTACTCACTGCATCTGTTAGTTAAAGCGGTTTTATTTATTTATTTATTTATTTTTTTAGCAGATGAAACATATGAATCGCTGCATTAAGTCTCCAAGAGAAGGATCTGAACTCTTTCGTTGGCTAAATCCCGGTGGAGACTATTTCAGCTGGGCAGTGTATATTCAAAGAGTAAAAGTAAAAGTGTTTCTACATTCTACATTTTTACAGGCCGTTTTTATGCAAAGCTACTGACCCTCACATCACTCATGTTAGTATTAATACTCCTCATCTCAGGCAACTCATTAAATAGACAACATCTTTTCTGTCTCCGGTCTGATTTGTCATTACATCTTTAAGTGACCACATCTCTTTTGTGTGATGTGTTTTGCTTTATATGCCTTTTGTATGTGCCTATGTGTTATTGTAATGCAATGTGGCAAAAAAAAAAAAAATCAGTGTTGATTTTAGAAAAGTATGCAGTGATGCAAAAAAAAAGAAAATCCCCTTTCCCTCAAATGCACTAAAAAGCCATGCACCTGTTTTGAAAATATGAAGAGAAAGTAAAAAGTAAAAGTTATCCAAAAGCTAAATACTAACTCTACTTAAGTAATGAAGAATTTGAACTTACTTCACACCTGTGCGGCACAGATAAACACAAGTTTCACATAGAAATATCATATATAAATACATAAAAGGAGCAGCACATAAGCTCTCCTTCTGTGGCTTGTCTTTCTTTCAAGGCCTGCTGAGACACTTGTGATTGTAACGCTGACTCTAACATCCAGGCTCTGTTGGATGAGTCAAGTCCTGCATTGCCTGTGTTCAGAGGTCCTAAATATGCTTCCCTCATGTCACTATATACTGCATGATGCAATCTGAAGCAGAGTATTGAAGGAAAATGTAGCATAAAGCTTATCATACAGCTTCTCTACACGGGGGTGGAGAAAATATTCTTAGATCACTGAAACATTTGAGATATTGTTCTTCTAATTCATTTGAGTACAGAAATGTTGCTTGTGTGTCAAATATTTAATAGACTAAACTTCAGCTCCATGTTGCATCACTGTAAGCATGCTCTCCAAGTGACATATTTCTGACAATTATTAAATGATTCATGTTTTGGTTTTAAAAAGCACAAGTAGTCCCCGGTTTGTACTCAAGTATCGTGGTCTGATAGAGGTTAACAGTCCACCTGGCTCCTCCCGTCTGCTTCACTCCCAAGGTGTTTCAGGTGTTTGTCTTAACCCATAAAGACCTAAAGAACCACTGGTGACCAAAATCATCTACAGATCTAAAATGTTTAATTACTTTTGATCAACTAAACCTATCAATATGTTGAAATATCTCTGGTAAAATACAGTTATTCATCTTTTCATGGTCATCAGGATGTTCAGAGGCTCCGTAGTGACTGTGGAAACACCATCATCTTCTACAACATTGATTCACTGATAAAACCCATGGAGTTGGATCAATGTCAGTGTATGGACACACTGGGTTTATGTTCAGTTAATGATATATTTAGTTGAAAAGGTCACATTTTCTTTATTTTTCTCTGTTTCTGATATCATGACAACTTTAATCTGAGTTTTTAGGAACATCTATATGATCAGTGAATTAATTATGGAAAAATACCTAATTTTTATTAAAGACATACAAAATAGAGAGGATAATATTATAATAAATGGTGATAAATTGCCTAAGAAAGGTTAAGTAGAGAGAAAAATTCATTTGAAAACTGCCAGAAAAGTAACACTGGGTCTTTATGGGTTAAACTACTTTAAACTTGTTCTATACACTTTCCACAGTGAGAGTTAATAAACTGCAAGTATTTATTTTTTTTAACAGCAGATTTAAAGAGTATTAACCATTGAGAATTGGGCCTCAAAGATTTTTTTTTTTTTTTTGCTTGGACAATTCCATCAGATGTGACGCAACATTAATGCAACTCAGTGGAGGAGCTTTCACCAATTTCAAAGTAAGTGCTCCCTCTGTGGATGATGGCTGTCATGGAGCTCGAAACCTTGTTTAAGCAATAATTAAAGACTTTATTCTGAGGATTCGGATGTGTTTTGTGTGGATATTTCTATCATTTCGACTTAAACCTCCATTATACATCATCATCACATAAAAATAAAATGAAGCTGTAAAGTCAGGATATATGATATATGTTATTTTTTCCCAAAGGTGTTTGTGACATACATCTGAGTGTGAGGAGAACTTGTTAAATAACCAATATGTACAAGAATGCTTTGTTTCCCACTCGACCAACTCTGTGCTAAATGTTCTGGCTATTGATTTAAGCAGACTTATCAAAATACAGCATTAAAATTCAAAAGAAGGGGCACAGGTTGGCAATTAGTAAGCTGACCTACGCTTGCTATGTCCATGGGTGGCTCTTACTGCTTTTGTTTTTTTTTTTCCCTCCTCTCTTTATATAATATGAATGATCCTCCCATTGGATTTGAGATGTAGGGAGTTTGGCTGAGTTGGTCTCTGAGCGGCAGAGATGGTGTGGGTGGACGGCAGCCTCTGACTACAAATGAGAGCCACGAACGCTCAGCCTAATCCGTCACACATGTAATGAACGCCTTCCTGCTATGCTCCCTTAAGAAGACACACAAGCGTGAGCATGAACACACACACTTAAACATTAACGCGCATTTACTCCCACAAACAGACGGAAACAGGGATAGGGCAGATGCATAAAGTAAAACATTCATATGATTCCAATGCCCTTAAAAGATTACACACACAAGCAGCATGGAAAATGTCCGTAACAGTGCACTGACAGTTTCTCTTTTTATTCTGACTTCCTACACACTGGAAACCAAAGTACAGCTATGCTACAAACAGCATAGGACACCGTCCATACAGATTTGGCCGAATGCATTTGACTTTTATGTGAGAAGCCATATTCACCTTTTTACGTCATTTCCCTGGTTTCTGTCAACCTGTTGCTGTCAGACTGAAGCAGATTTCAGTACGACTGACAATGAAAAGCCTCAATGAGAAGTGAACAGACCTGATGTTAATTAAGGATTAGTCACACAGGAAGGTTATGTGAATCCAGTAATTGCTGATTGGTGCCCAGCTGTAGGAAAAGAGAATTCCGTGTTCTAAAAAAACAAGCGTTCCCTTCTTATCCTGCCAGCTCTCTCTCAGTCTTACACAATCACCACATTTTCAGTGAGGGTGCTATTATTTAATTTGGCTGAAGGTTTTCGATCCCTGCCTCTAATATAACACATTTGTACAGGCTTGAGGAACGGACTACTAGCAATCAAGCATGATTCCATCTTACTGCACCCAAGCAGGATGTTTAAAGCTACAAAGCTGGTCACACAGTTAATGAGAAAATGAAATATCCTAAAACAAGACACAACACACTCAGGCAGAGAAAAATCTGGCCTTTGAAATGTAGCCGAGAAATATTTGCTTAGAAGAGCCCATAGCCTATATACATCTATAGGCAAAACAGTCTAATTATTACAAAAAACATGTTCAGTAATTATCACAATTATTCCGAAGACTGTACCATCCTTTACTAATGCATTTCGCTAATGCTGCAAAGGTACATAATGTACAATCCCTGTAACGTAGTTGTTACATATGAAAACATTCACAATTAATACTGTATCAAAAAAGACTGTGTGAGTGTGATTGTTGCACAGCTTTTCAGTGTGTTAGTTATATTATGGTCTACATATATTCCAATAATAATATGTTCAACAAACTTCTTTTCGATTTCTATTGTCCATTGTTATCTTTCAATTAAATACTTTATTGTCATAGTATAAAAAAACACCACGAGATAGATGTAAAAAAACACGAGATATCATCTTCTGTCTCATGTAGGAGTGATGTAAGACACAGGCTATGGATGTATTGTCTCTTTTCCTCAGTCTGCTTTTACATTGTACTAAATTGCATTTAACCAAACCCACCGATGAGAAAAACTGAAGACATACGCAGCTCTATGAACATAGCTTTATTCCATCATAAAGCATAAACTGAACAAAATCTATTTTTTTCAATTCAGATTTGAGACATTCCCTTAAATCCTTTGCTCTCAAATCAGTACCAAAGCTTTTGCAATGCACCTGAAGTCTGGACAGTCAGCAGATTGAGATCTGTCACAGTCCTGTACTGACAGAAGTGACACATTGAATACCAACATGGTGACCATGTAAATGTGAACTGAGCACTAAGACTCACAGTGTGAATGTAGCTTTAAGGTTTCCACACACGTATAAAATCAGTGCTTACCCTGTGATGCGTGGAAGTGTGTCAGTTGAGAAGAGGGCGAGTGGAGGTTTGTCTCTTTCTATCAGCCATATGGTATACTGCCCACTTTGCTTAGGGTGAAGAAACACAGCCATGTCAAGGCTGCATGGCCCTTGACCTCCCCACAGCCATGGACTGATCACCCAGAGTCCCCCAAAGGCTGAGCTGTTCACCCAGAGGAACTGACCTGCAGAGGAGATAAAAGAAAGCAATGTAGAACAAAGAAGTGCTGCAGACATGGAGTATGGAACACAGTGACACAAACCAAGTGCTTTTTCTAAAACAGATAATCACTGTGAGTGTGTGAGTGATTTCTGGAACTTTATCAGAAATTATGATGAACATGATGTGCTGTTACAGTAATTACAGCAGCAATATGAGATGGGCTATGATTTCAAAACGATTTTGGGCCATAGCTGAGAGTAGCGATTGATGAAAATGCATGAACTAGAGCTGCTTTCAAAAAGAGAGCAGTGACATGCCTTGCTAAAGAAAAAAAAAAGGTAGTGGGTGAAAAATCAAAGCACAGTTTTTTCTCACTTTGATATGAAGTCCCATTTCCCTTTCAAACCTATTGCGCTCATTCAAGCAGGAAGTTCATCAGAAGCCAAAAGTTGTGTGTGTGTGCGATGGCAAAGCACAAAGAATCTCAAGTTCAAAGGAGGAAAATCCATTTTTAATGTGCTCTGTTAAGAAAAGCAGTGTTGATGAGGGGGAGCTAAAATGCAGAGTAGAAATCTTTCAGTAAATTATTTTCCATTGTTCTCAGGAACCATTCAAGGTGAACCTGCTCTGATATTGCTGTTTATTTTGTTTGTCACAGGAGGGGTCAGAAAAGTGTGCTCACTGCTGCAGTTACATTTAGAAAATACATTTGGAAACATTTGTTACATTGGGTTTTCTTTTATTCTTTTTCCGCTTTGGTATTATTTCATTTCCAGACTGCACTCTTGCCTGTGGATAATGGTAATACAGGCGTCCTATGGGTCAGATTGTATAAAAGTGAACGTCACTAAGTGGGACATACGTGTCTCCTCGTGTTTGTCAGCTGTTGCACTCGAACAGCCTTTTGCCATTAGTTGTGTATGCAATTTGCATGTTAGAGGGAAAAGATATGAGAATATATCCAAAGAAAATCATGATGCCTAACATGGTGGCAATATCACTAGTCTCTTAATGGATATAAGCTTAGAATCAAAATACACTACATACATAAATGTATACAGGAAAGTGACAAATTAAAGGAAAATCATGACAAGAGTAGTCTCTTCCACAATGACAGTGACCCCATCCATAGATAACTGAATAAATTAACAAGTATGGAATGGTGTTACTTCCTCCAGTTGAGTTGAAAATGCATGGATGTTGACAGTACATTATTAAAACATGGGAAAAATTCACAAAGAATGGGTTACACGCAGTGGGTGTGCAGGGGTGTTTGCATCTGAAATCTACTCCATTTTAAGGGCATATCCAAATAAAGATTTTGTGCAAATGATATGCTGGGGTAAATATATCCATACACTTTTTCACTGATTTACCACTTACAATTTTCCCCTTTGAATCTTGATTGGACCATAATGAAAATAAACCTCCACATTCTGTATCTTAACATAACAAAAACACACACATACAGAGCTCTCTGCAATCAAAATCCAACTTTCAAGTTTCACTGGTATTTTGCATATAAATCAATCTATTCAAATGTCCATCAAAATAGGCTGGAGCGGTTAAATGCTGGTCTGAATGGTTTTATTATTGTCTCACTCAGAGGTGTCAAAAGTATTCACATTCATTCCTCAGGTAGACGTATAGATACTAGGGTTTAAAAAGACTTCTGTAGAAGATGACGTATCAACTCAAGCTTTTTACTCAAAAGTGTAAAAGTACTGGTTTCAAAACTACTTTAAGTATAAAAGTAAATGTAAGGGGAAAAATACCATTAAGACAAAAGCTTAGGCAGTGCCACAGGGGCCTATAGTGCACGACTCCACCTCCCCAAAAACATTTTTCTAAAGGGCATAATGACTATAATGTGATATTAAAATGTTAATGTTGAAACATTTGGAATGCAGTAGTTCAGCCGCATATATGCCCATTGATAATGACCACATTTTAGTTCAATGCAAATGTATTAAAGAACCATATATGTGTACTACTGAGCACTAACGTGTTTCATGGAACGGAAGATATGATGACTAGTTGAATATAAGTATTGTAATGGTGCAAAAAGTCAGGTGCGATGGATCACGTCAAAGTCAATAGGGTGTCGGAATGGTATATGTTTATACTTCTCATCCAACCACAATCAAATTCACTCTATCTGAATGGTGTGATTTACCTGGATAGTTTTTTTATTTGACCATTGACAAGCTGGACTGAAAATAAGCCAAAATGAACTAGGAGTAATGAGACTATTTTTAAAATGTAAGGAGTAGAAAGTACAGAGAATTGGGTGAAAATGTGAGTAGAAGTAAAAAGTCAGCTGAAAAATAATTACTCCAGTAAAGTATAGATAACCAAAATTTCTACTTAACCCATAAAGACCCAGTGCTACTTTTGTGGCAGTTCCCAAATGTTTTTTTTTCTTTCTCTATATTTAGCCTTTCTTAAGTGATTTATCACCACTGATTATAATATTACCCTCCTAATTTTGTGCTTTTTCAGTGTAAATCATGTATTTTCCTATATATAGTGTATTGATCATGTTGATGTTCATTAAAGCTCAAATTAAAGTTGAGGGTTATTATACAAGAAACAGAGAAAACAGAAATAAAAGTGACTTTTTCAGCGAATATATCAATAACTGAACATAAACTGTGTCCATCCACTGTCATTGCTCCAACTCCATGGGTTTTACGGATGAATCAATGTTGTAGATGTTGACTGTGTTTCCACGGAAACTACAGAGCCTCTGAACATCCAAATGGGTCATATCTGATGACCATGAAAAGACAACAAACTGCATTTTACACCAACTATTTACATTCATTGATAGGATTAATGGATCAACAGGGATTAAACAGTTTAGATCCGTAGGTGATTTTTGTTGCCAGTGGCTGTTTGGGTCTTTATAGGTTAAATAAGGTGACAAAGTGCTTGTACTTTGTTACTTGACACCTCTGGTCTCACTGTTAAAATGTGGATATCAGGTGCTGCAGCTTCTCTGAACTCCAAAAGAGGTTGTACACAATCACGTATACAACAAACAACACTCCATGACTCAGGGTTAATAAGTTAAAATATTTCTAATAAAGCAGCCTGATCTCCATCGCCATCTAGCAGGTCTACAGTGGTTGGAGCTGCAGGGGTCAATAAAGGTCAATAATGATGAAACAAATACAAGTAGAGTGCAGACTTCATTATAGTAATTAGGCAGAAAGACCAATAACTAATTGGTCTGTGTCTGTGCTCAAATGTTACTCTATGTTTTTCCTCCTTTCTCAATGTCTAATGCTTATTAAATGTTCCGGTTGGTAAAACTACAGGTGGATTTGGAGGCTTTCGGGTTGGATTCCTACAGTTAAGTTTAATTCGCTTTCCCCTCCATATTTGCATTCTCCGTGCACTGAAGGTCCAGACATTTTGGCAAGGGCAGTCCAAGCACTTACAACAGGTTTGAAGGCAATGTGTAATGCATACATTTTCAACACACCCAGTAGCAATTTTGTATAAAGGTTTCAAGACTGAACCTGGAAGGGCTTTGGGCCTGAAGGCATTATTTCCCAGTCCAAATAAAATGAGGAAATATCTGCTGGTGAGCAATTATAGGCAGGGTGCAAATTACAAATTATAACAGCCAACTGCAAAGGAAAGAGTGTAATTCTATTAAGAGATTTCTGTTTCAGCGTCACCTGTGAATCCTGTCGCCTAACAGAGCTTGATGCCCTCATTTAATGCATCACAAGGCTGGGTTCAACTGACTGTCGGCCTCAATCTGCATAATGCAACATGCTCATTGAACAGGGTCTTAAACAGCACAGACAGGAATGATCACTCATCAGCATATAGTATACTAAAGCCTACCTTACATTTTAAAAATAAAACTGCATGAAAACAAAGTCCATGCTCTGGGAGAAATGTGAAAGATACCTGTGCTGTATGTAAGCGTCCCTGAGCCTTGGCTTTAATGACAACCTGCAGGATCTATATATTCAGTATCAGCGACTCAAGCTGGTAAACACTTTCCTCGCTCTCTGTGCAGTTACAGATTCAATCAACTAAGGCTCTTGTTGACACAGCATACCAAATCAGGCCAACAGTTGGTGAGAGCAGAATTCCCTCAGATAATAAAACTGAAACTAAAGGCCTGAGAAAAACAGGAAAACAAACCATTCAAATTGCATTCTCTGCCAAATCCTCTTATAGTAAAATACATTTACTCAGGGGCAGCGCAGGCTTTCCGGGGTCCTGACAATTTCCAAGCCTCACTTTTTAATTTACAACCTGTTCATTTGTGCGACAAAGAATCACATCTTCCATCGGTAAAAGGTGCTATATGGTATGTTTGGTATGCTGACAATGTATTGGTCATTGCCTGAAAATGTTCTATTTCCTTTTTCAATAATTTAGTTTAAAACTTTGAGGATAAAAGCAATATTTTCAGCATAATCAATATCAAGCAATTTCAAAACTTTTTATTTGTCTCCCATTTATATATAAAATAAAATAAAGCAGTGTCCTTTAACAAAAACACAACACAAAACTGACAAATTCTCAAATGAACTGCATCAAAATACATTTTATTTGCTTGTGTGACTGAAAACTTGAGGTTTTAAAAAACTCCTACAATTATGTCTATGTTGGTCCTTTCATATCTGCAAAACAAGGGAGTTCAGTTCAGGGTTAAAAGGTGTAGTAGTATAATACCAGCAATGTGAATAATGATTTTAATACCAGTCACATATGTTAATCACTGTGAGCCCATCTCTTTTTCAGCTGACCGCTCAGCACACTATATCTGTATTCTGTACCAAGTATGTTTTATTCATTCAGACTGCTTTGTTTTAGAAAATGTAGTGCTTCATTGTGCTGCAAATAGAGAGGCAGAGGGTGTGTAGGTCATGATCTGTGCTGCTTTGGTGAATAATTTATTCATATTCCCTCTGAATAACATTCTAATTAGGAATTGCTTGTTCTAAAATCATATTTATATTTAGAGTCATTGTAATTTTTCATGATAATGCTGCTGTGTAGACAGATGATTGGCCTTTCTCAGAAAACCATTCTAATGTGTAATTAAGTGCACTTCATACAAAAGTAATTATACAGCTGCTATTTTAATTCAGGTTCTCCCTATTAATATAACACATACTGTGCAGACATGTTTTGATGTTGTGCCTAAGAAATAGACAAAGAAAACATTCTCTGCCATTCTGAGGAAAAAAAAAATATTAGCCCAAACAGACTGTTTTTACTCTAAAAATACGATATATAAAAGCGGGGGTCACAAACACATTTGAAGTAGTGTGTTTATTAAATGAGGAAATGTGTTTCATGTTTCTTTAACCCTCAAAGACAGTCACCAGGGACCAAAAGCATCTACTAATCTGAAATGTTCAATGACTTCTGAACCACTAATCATATCAATACAGTGAAATAATACAGATAAAATTCACCTTTTCTTTGTTATCAGTTAAGGTCCATTTGGACGTTCAGAGGCTCCACAGTGAACATGGAATACACCGTCATCTTCTGTATCACTGATTCACCAGTAAAACCCATGTACTGTTACAAGTACCTATAACATTGTGGTTATAAGCATTTGATTTGATGTTCAGTAATGATATATTTTGCTGAGAAAGTCACTTTTTTATGTAGTTATCTCTATTTTTATGTTAACCTTTGTATTTGAGCTTTTCTGAGTTTTTATGAAAATCTACACGACCAGTACATTGAATATGGAAAAAAAACAAAAACTGAAAAATGCTAAATACTTAATATTAGAATAACTAGCAGTGAATTACTAAGGAAAAGTTAAATGCAAAGCTATCTTTGAAAATATTGTACTAATACATGTTTGGGATTATACAAAAATGCAGTTTTTAGTAAAACAACAATTTAAAAGCCAACACAGTACATAAGCTGCCCTTAAACAACTCTGTTACTACACTGGCTGAGACATTAACAAAATTGTTTCTTGTCATGTCACAGTAATTAAGACTGAAGGTTCTGATGTGCTAGTTTGTTAAGAACCATCCAGGCCACTCATCTGGCCCCCAGAGTCAGAACCAAATGTTGAAATGGAGCATTGAGCTTTAATGCTTCACATATCTGGATCAAACTCACAAAAACCCTGAGGTCCACTCCAACTCTGATCTTTTTCAGATCAAAGGTTAAGACTTTTCTATTCAAATAATAAACTTTTACACTTTAATTCAATACAGTTTTGTATTTTTTATTGTGCTATTTAATCATTAAAATATATTTCCTTTAAAATGTTTACATTCTTTAGTCTTTTTAAGGTCCAATCCTATCAAATGCATAAAATTAGAAATAGATAACATTTGGACATTTGTAATTCCTAAATGTCTAATGCAATATTTTGGAATTAAAGCTGAAATTCCACACTTCAGTCATATTTCGATTTCCTACTATGAAGACCATTGTGGTGGTGTATAGGTATGTTTATGTCACTGTCCAAATACTTATGGACCTGCCTGTGTAAGAGATCATATGATCATGCTACCCTACAAACATGGACAAAACCCACTATTGGCTTCTGATTAGGCAAAGCAACAAACTACACAAATGCACAACAATTCAGAAAATTCAAAACTTGAAACACCTGCTCTGGTTTCAGAACATTAATGCAATAGACAGAACAATAAAATAACCAACCTCTGCTAACTCACATGGCACACATGGGCCACTACCCTCGGCTAATTATGCTGGTTATAATTAACCAGATCTTTGTAGCTGAAGCCCACAGTTTCAGTGGTGGTTTATGTAGTCATAACTCTCTCACTTTCATGAGCCTCTGCTGATGTTTTAAAACCCAAAAGTCAAGCAAACAGGTGAAGCCAACCAGCGGCACTATTTTACAAAGTACTAAAAAGCGTGTTGTTTTTGGAAACAACACTACAATATATGATACTTACCGAATGCATTTTTATTTCAATGTCAATTATACCCATTTAGGATATTCTTTTATGGCAAGAAATAAAGTTGTCAACTGGATTTGAGACACCACATGTTAAAGTGTAAAATGAAGCTCCTCTTTAAAGGGACAGCTGCCTGAAAATTATTTTGACAATCAATGAAATGTCTGATCAGCTATGATAAAAACTCCAAAATAGCTTTTTGTCACAGCAGTTATGTACAAATCTTGTTTATGAAAACATTAATGCTATTATTTGTGAGAAATGAGATACGGGGCTTAAATTCCTTTTTAAAACAAAGAAGCGACGGCAGGAACTAATCTTCAAAAGAGTGTGTGTGTTAAACACTTCACAAGGCTTTTGTTTTGAAAAATATTTTACTCCACTGTATAAATGCTGTAATCCTTGCTCAAGCAACAATGTAAAACTTAATTAGTTTTTTTTTTTTTTAATAATGGACAAGTTAGACAGAAATACTCACAAAACTCTATGGTAACTTCACACTCAGTGAAGGGCCACACTGATGATGAAAATTAAGGTATTTCAAGAATTAAGTCATAACATTATAACACTGAAATTTGAACATGCTGAGGTAAAAGTCACAATGTTACAATAATAAAGTGGTATTTTTTGTGGGAAAAAAGTAATAATGCTATGAGAATATAGTTGTAATAATTGCCTGAAAAAAGTAATAATGTTACAAGGATAAAGTGGTAGTTTTTGGAGAAGAATACCAATAATATTTTGGGAAGTCATAACTCTTTGAGTAAAAAGATGTAATGTTTATTGATTTTACAAAAACACTACTGTCAAATTTAACAACTGTACCTCAAAAGTGTGAATCTGTGAATATATTTCTAACATTATCTGAATCCAAAAAAACTTTTGCGTTTTATTTAATATTATTCATTTTAATGCAAGTGTCATGTAACTGTTTACTACAATATTGCAACTTAATTCATATAATATTTTGACTATTTGCAGAAAAATGATGACTTAATATTCTGACTTTTTTCTCAACACATCGGTGGTTCCTTCATTCTCCTTCAAGATGTCCAAAAACAAATATTTTATCAAAATAACGTAGTCAAATGGTAGTGTGCGTCACCACAGAATTTCTAAAGAAACACTGAACTAAAGAGGTGAATATCCTCAAAATCTCTGAAAAACTGCGGTTATTTAGTATAATACATGTAGACACAGCTTTTAATTCAGCTGAGGACCCTTTGAGTTATTTCTTTGCCAGAGATAATTTGACTCAGATCATCAAAGAGACAGATCTCTAATGTACTTTAATACTACTTCAATGAATAAAGTATTCCCCTATCCATAACCCCCCCCCATATTTGGTTCACAGCAGCTGGATCAAATCCTCTCTCAATGATGCCTTGAGCAGCTTTCAGTGCAATTCATTAATCATGCCTTAAAATATACATTAAAAATAAAAACAACAGATTAAAAGGACTGAGATGGAATCACACCTAGCTTTAATGATGATTCAGACAGATCATGCAAAGCTCAGACCACAGCCTTCAAAAGAAATGCGACTTCCTGCAGCTGCCTTTATACTGCAGTCGAGCCACTGAAGCCACGGAGACCTGAGAGACAGAGAGCGAGATGGATGCGAAGAGGAGGAGTGTGGACGGTAGGCCGCTAACACTGTGTCATGTTACTAGTGCCAAGCAAAGTAAACAAGTCAACGGAGAGCCTTGGTAGTGATTTAAAGAGGGTTAGTGGTGGCTTCAGCCTGAGGGATAAAGTGTCTGGACCCAGCATGTTGACTTATTAAATGGCCTTGTTTATAGATAGAGCTGATACAAACACTGCCAATGAGTCGCTCCTAAATGTGTGTAATGCCACGGGCCATCTACTGGGCTGTCTGCCTCTGCTTAGCCGCACACATTACATCCTGCTTTTTCTACGCCTGTGAAAAATGTCGAATATATATTTAGAACAGTCCGAGGCTACTACTTACAGCAGGTTTTACTGACCTCAAATCAAAACTTAACACTGTTTTCAGATTATAACATGTAAGCAACAACATTCGAATTTATGAAACCTGTAATGCAGTTTTATTATAACTGTGTGTCTAATTAAGCTGTAACTGGGAGATGAGGTCAACAATATACTTACAATAAAATGTTTCATATGAATTGTTATTAATAATCATCACTATAAATGGTACATTGTCATTTCTTTACTGTGGGCTGTCATTTCTTGCATTAAATTATTTGCACAACTTGTAACAAGAAAATAGTGTAAAATATCTAACAGCAGATTTTGTGATTTTTAATTATCTAAAGGCAACACTTTGGTGCTTTTACACCATTTAATCAAAACAAAGAAAATTAATTATTCCAACAAGGTTTATGTCAAAAATGGTTATTGTTATGAACAGCACTTCTTTATGATCACAACTAACAATAATTAGCAATTCACATCAAAATGCATGTTACATAAATTAAGTAAAACAAGAATAAATTGCAAAGTTTTTTAAGTACTTTAGCAGAGAATGAAATAAACTCTATTCTAAAGATAAAAGGTTAATATATGTCATGACAGTTATTGAAATCATATTATGTTTGGTACAATGTATGTTATTCACACACCATGTTTACTATGAGTCCTTTGAAAGATGAAATACTACAACTAAAAGTGACTAGTCTGTTCTATGGTTGCTGATGTAGATGGGGCACTGACAGAAAAATGTCTTTCAGGTGATGATTTCTCACATTTGTGCAACTCACATGTGAATTCTGTTTGTCTAATTGTGAGTCTCTGGTTGTGATCAGGTGCCGGCTGATGCTACATTGCTTGTCACCATCTGCTTACAATGGACCTGAAGCCTTGAAAGAACTTAAATCATTCTGTCATCAACCATCATAACATCATTGCCTAAATAAAACAATAAGTATTTTAGACAATGAAAATAAACTGAACTCAAAGACAAAAAAACAATACATATATTAAAGTAATGTATCATTCTTATTGCTGTTATGTAAAATATTAGTTATTAGTTTCCTATTCCTGACAAAGCACTTTCTTCTTTTCTTTTCATTTCTTTTTTTTACCAATATCAACCCACTCACTATGACTGAATCTGTGATGTAATTGCTGGGAACAGGTCATTGTATCATAGAAACCAATACAACTGACAGTATTCAAGGGTTGAAAATAGTTAAATAGCTGAAGGTTATGTTCTAGTCTATGAAGACAAACTGTGAGTGACACTGTGTGAGTGTGTGTAAAGACCTAGAGTGCAACATCATCTGAACGCCACAAAATGGAGCAGAAGCTGCAATACACTCCGATCCTACCTCTTGATCACTACTTGTGGCTGCTCTGAGAAAGTAAAGTATATCTGTAAAGTATGGCAAGTTTTTTTTTGTTTGTTTTTTGTTTTATTCATTTATTTATTTCCTCAACTATCTATGTAACAAGCTCACATCTCTAACTCCAAATATATAAATTGTAGAAAACTCCAAGTAGAAAATTATTCATGCTCACTCCATAGTAATGAACATCACTCAGAAGAAAATTAACTTTTCAGTATGAAAAATGTCAAAATTTCAATATCCAAAATAAAATAGTATTAGTATTTTCTTTCTTTACTGGCTGAAATAACAAAAGAAAGAAAATTTGTTAAAGCATATAGTATTTTCTATTATCTAAAAATGCTGACATTATAAATGTCAATAGTCTATTACTTTACTGCTGATTATTTCAATACTCATTTACCGCAATCAAAACAACTTCCATTTGTACTCCATCCTAAATGAAGAAACTAATGAGAATACATTTCATTTTAATTTGGTTTTTATTATTCACTTAGGATTTGATTTTCAGAATCACTAACAAGACCTTCTTTAAACCCTCTATTCATAGAGGAGCTGAATAAAGAAGAAGAGCATCTTACATATGTTCATTTCTTATTTATCAATTAAATCTTCTGAAGACATACAAGCATACTGAGAGCAGCGTGAACATTCTCATTGTTTCAGAAGTTTACATACTTGATTCAGTGACATCTCTTCTCCAGCTGCTCTATCATATTAGTTCTATGATCCTTTAAAGTGCTGGTGGTCATGGTTAAAGTCATAGTTAAATGTCAATAAGATCATAACTATTTTCTGGGTCTGCAATTTAATTTCAGAATTTCTCGTCTATTAATCTTGTCCATGTTAGAGAACTTTCGTAAACAGGTTGGAAATGCTGCAGTACAACAGCTCAATGCTGTGGTGGTCAGAGAGTAAACATTCCATTTTATTTGGAGGAGTATCAAAGCTCTCAAATGACCTCTCTCTTCCTCAGAAATGACTTTGAATAAAGTCTGAAAGTGTCTCCAAAAAGATAGGCAGTAAAGAAGAAACCATTAGAGGAAGGCACAAAAAGGTTCATTTCTGACCGGACACTGAAAACACTCAAAGAGGCATGTTGAAAATATGGGTGGGATTTATGGGTGGGATTGATAAGAGCCTGGCAAGTAGGCTCAACATCCAACAGCTGAGGGAAGTATATAAAGAACTGGGACACGTACTGCCTTTGTAGTTGAGACAAAAAGGAATGAATACATAAATTAGTAGATCCTCTGAGCAGAAAAAGCACCCAAGTGTTCATAATAAAAAAAAAAAATCCCTTTTGGCAATAGATATCCACCCATGGAAACTAGCAATCATAAAGTCTGTAAGAAGGTAGATAAGATATCTGGTTGATTACTCCCCAAGCAAATGCCGATAGTATCTCCTGGAGTGAATTCCTTAAGGCTAGGATATTATCTGATAATAGAACATTAGAAGAGTGTGGTTGTGCCAACTTCATTAAGAACTTTTGTCATTTTTCACCCCCTCTGTCTGTTTGTCCTTTTTTTCTCCACCTATCCCCACATGTGATGGAAACCCAAGAGAAGTCTGTGTGTGTGCTCACAGAGGTGAAAAAGCGTGGACTCTGCATTTTGTGTGCATGTTTAATTCATTTACCCATATTACAGTATTAATGTGTTTGTGTTTGCATGTGTGCAAGTACACGAGAGAAGCACAGCTTCACCTGGAGGCGGTGTTGTTCCACAGTGTCGAGTGTGTGTTATGGTCTAGGATAGCTGATGAGGGACTGGCTATAGACAGAGGGCCAGCCAGCAGCCTCTCAGCTAGGTAAAGGGTGTTGAAGGATCGTAATCCAGTGGGGAAAGTCAACACTTCCTCTTGTGCCAACACCTCCTGCCTGGCCTGCTTGCAGGGAGAAATCCCAAAGCTGCTCTCAACAAGAGCCCTGGAATCAGTGCACCAGAGCCAGTGCCAGGAATGACACACAGGGCAAAGCAGGTAGAGCATATCTGTGAGAGCATAACAAGCTGCATGGCCTCTGTTCAAATGATAGAAAGTGGCACTGTTACCTGTGTGAATGGATGGAGATGCGTGATAGCACAGAAAAAAGGAACACCTGACTTAGACTTAAAGAACAGTCATTTGTACTGCTCTCAGTCGAACCAGTACTGAAAAAAAATAGTATAGAACACTGTCATGTTGTGTGGAATCACTAATGTTGTTCATTGTTCATTCGTGTATCCAATGTGACTCATTCTAATAGATGAGGTAATGTATTAAAATTTCTATTCATATGTCATCTTTTAATGTTAAAACTTGAGAACTGATGCTGTTGATAAGCAACAAAATTAAACAAATTATTACACTGAATAACATGACAAAGTTCTGAGAATTGTAACATTGTTGTAAATGTGATAATGACACAAGTGAATATATTTTTTTACATATTTTAATGTGGAAATCTTACATATAGATTTAAAATGGTATAAAATAAAAAGCAAATACATAGGGTGTCAATTTCCATATGCAAACTTTACTTTATTAAAGGCTGCCAAAATATATCTACTCAGGCATTTTAACATTTTCAGCATTTCTAAGGAGGTAATAATGTGAACTGAAGAGTCTAACTTGATTTGTTGATGGTGGTGGATGATGACTTACTATAAACAGATACTGTAGTACACCTTCAAGTTGTCTCTACAAATGTTTTAGTTTCCAAATAAAGCATTGCACTTGGTGATTCATTCCTAACATGATCCACTGAATAGAAAAGGTGATGAAACAGAACACCTTAAAATGTAAAATGTGTCATGTTGCTAGTAGTCCATAATTTGTTAATACATAAACTGGAACTTCCAACATGCCCATTTGGAACCTAAACATCCGGAACAGCAGCAAAACACGTAGACGATCCTCTAAAAATCCATGTTCAGATAATAACAAAAATATATGTACTAGATGTTGTACACAGATTTATTTGAAATTTTAAATGAGTAGGTTTCTCCATGAAGACTATGTGATTACAGGGATTACTGGTATGTTGTCATGACTACATTGGTGGTGATTTGTGCTCTCAGAGACTAGTTTACTGTCAGTTGACTAAGTTAAAAAGATATTTGCTGTATTGTAACAAATCTGTGGCTCTCAAAGATCAGTTTTTAACCTATTACTATAAAGCAGCGTTTCTCAACCTTTTTTGAACCACGCCCCACTAATGACATCATGAACCTACTGCCCACCCCCCCCCCCCCAAATGTGTGGAAAAATGTGTGTGTGTGTGTGTGTGTGTGTGTGTGGTGTGTAATTCTAAAAGTAACATGACAGGGGGTTACAATGTGCCGGATGATATGATGATATGCAACCCCCCCCTTCGCAAACCTCAATTTGTGAATGGGGGGGGTTACATAGCTCTTCAGATAAAGCTATAAGAAAGTGAAGAAGAGCTCCCTTCACCTTATCATTGACTACCTGCTGCCCCCCCAAAATGACTTTGCAACTGAGGGGTGGTGGTGGTGGGAGTGCTGGATGTTATGCCCCCCCACTCACAGATTGAGGTCCTTGAGGAGAGTATATGCTTTATAATGTTGTAATGTACAACAGTAGTCACTAACGCACCCACACACATGCATGACAATGTCACTTGCACCCCCCCCCCCAAACACACACACACAACCACACACACCCTCATGTGCTCACACCCCCATGGCAGAGTGTCCACACCTGACCCCAGGTTGAGAACCACTGCCATTAAGCAGTTAACGCATTTCCTCAAATAGCAGCCCAGGCCTTTATTTACCTTAGGTGCAGAGGGTACTAGGCCTTTATCTATACAAGACCTGAATCAGTCAGGACTTTATTTCTATATTCCTCAGTTTAATAAGTAGAAAGGGCTGGATTTAGCACTGAACTTTGTTTTGATCTACTCTACTCCCATTTGCAGTGTTAAAAGTACTGCAATGCACTTTTCTACAAACACAAGACTTCCTTTCCCATTTCTAAATAAAAACTCTGTTCAGTAAATAGAAACTGTTCAATGCGTAAAAGAGCTTTCACTGTGTATATGTCATCTGCCTACTGCATGTGTAAGTCTCTACAAATGACAGTTTTTCTGAAAAAGATACACTCCTACAGCGACTGAATCTGGGAAATAACACTTCAGATAAGTGACCTAGAACAACAGAGTGTTGAAAATAGCTGGATTATATTTTTGACTATTAAACTAAAGCTGTCGAGGTGAACGTTGTGCTCAACCGGCACCATATGATATGACAGGCGCCAGACATTTGCCCATATTATTTTTTACCCGGTCTGTATTTAAAGGTCAGCTTTTATTTGTTCATGTTAACCTTGACCCTAGCTATTATTAGAGACCCAGCCTTTAATGGACTCCTGGTTTTTATTCGCGAAAATATGGTATTTGATTCATTCACCATCTCTACCACCAAAGTAGTTTAATTATCACAGACATTAACTTACCTTTCCAAAGAGTTTATATGGAAAATAATAATAATAATAATAATAATAAGGTTATGCAGCAGAAGTAATATGAGGAGAGTTGCTGTGTGGCTAGTGCAGTGTAGATGACTGGTAAGAAACTGGTGCCAGGAGACTGTGCTCTTTTAGAATAGTGGGAGTCTCTGTGATGCAGCTTAATATTTATAGTAATAGAGATTTAATATGGTATATAAGGTATTTAATTTGTAGATATAAAAGGAGTAACTAGCTGGCACCAAGAAGACTTGATGTCTTTGCCAGAGCAATGGAACTGAAAAGATATGCCAATTCCAAATGCTGGATTTTCACCAAAGGTTTATAGATTCTTTCATGCCCCATTACGATCTCGTCCTTGTCAGTACATGAACACATTATCACTGCACCTGAAACAGGATGCGAAATACAGATGCTCTAGTTCAAGCCAATTATTTTAGCTGAGTACAGAATGGTGATAGATGGTATATGGCTGGATAATTTTAGGTTGTGTGTAAAAATGTCAGTTATGTAGGACACAAAGTCATTTTTGCCTGTTTATCGGAAATAATGGTTCAAGTGATAAATCAATACACGTCATACGCAACTTACAGACCCACAGTATGTGAAGACTAATGCTTTTATAGATGTTGCAGTCAGCCTACAGGTTACGAACACAATGTAAATGAAACAAATGGAAGAAAATGTGGTGTACCTGTTCTGAAAATGCTTATGAAAGAAAATGATAGTGCAGCTGACAACACTGACATAAACATTTTAAGCAAAAATGAAAGAAAACAAGGTTATAATATTCTGTATCTGCCATGCTTTGTATAGTTTGCATTAAGATGTTACCAACAAGAAAGGCTATACTGGCCAAACACTGGTATTGGCCAATATTTGTGCATATTAGGGTGGGGCGTATCGATCAAAATATCGGTAGTATCGATACCAAGGTTAGTATTGGTATCGGATTGATACTAGTGTGATGAGATCAATACTTTTGTTGCAGTTTCTATACATCCAGCAATTCACTTGAATTTCCTCAAAGAATTCATGCAAGTGCAGCCTCTGTCCAAGTCTGTTTGTCTGTGCAAACAGCGCACTTCTCTCTCTCAGGCACACTTTTGTTATGTTGTTACTTTTTGTTATTTTAGACTATTGACTTTTTCTTAAACAACTGTGTGTAGTTAAATCAATCAATCAATCAAAGTTTATTTATATAGCATATATACAACATAAACCATAAACTGTTAAATTGTTTTATATTGTAGTTAGTTAATTAAAAAAATGCTTATTTTCCTACAATCTTTTATCATCAGTCTGTTTTATCATAATCATAATCAACTGACTAAAGGCAAGATCACAAAATTATTCAACGATCATGACATTTCAAATAAAAAAAATATCAGTATCAGTGATACTAGCCCTGCATTTACTAGGTATCAGATTGATACCAAAATTCCCAGTATCACCCATCCTTAGTGCATATCACTTTTGACATGTTTAATATGTAATAGTCACCAATGGCAGTGGTTGATAATCTGTTGTATTAAATCCTTTTTTTTCATAATTTTGTGTGATTAAATTTGCAGTCATTTGAAAATAGTGTGGCAAAGAACTGAGATACTTTAACAAATAATATTAACCTATTTTTAATTATATGATGTTTCACTGACACAAATGTATGCATAACTAACAACAATAGCACAAACAAACTAAACAAACAAAAACAACAACAGTCATGTCTGCTATCAGCCACATTGTCATTTTAACTATCAATCTTGACTTAGAATTTTGCCATTAGAAGCTTACCTGTCAGTACTCTGATGCACTGATTCATGTTTAAACTGGAATGTGAAGAGTGGCACATTTATGTTTTCCTTAAGATAACAGCTGTGCAAAATCCTATGTTGCTGGAGCATGTCCTCCTATTCTGACAGTTTACACTTTTCATATCATCTTTCCCATCACCTGTGATCCATGTTATTTCTGCTGTAAAAATATCAGATCATTTAAACTCCTTTTCAGATGTCACACCATAAATCACATCACACCAACATCCATTGGTTAAGATCAGCTAACTGGACACTTTTACTTGTAAAAAATCATTATGAGTCATCTGTAAAAACTGATGACCAAGCAATGTAAGTACTACAACAAGCTTTAATCCAGTGTTCTGTGTGAAACACACTCAACCTTAAATGTCTCTGTGTCAGACCAATAATAGAAGAAAAAAAAAAGCCAAGTCACAGGGTTAAGAAATTGGTTTGGACGATAGTAATAGTAATTTAGTACATCCCACACAAAACAACAAGCCTTATCAAGCATATTTAATATAACGCCAGTGCTAAACCTAACATGGACAAAAAGAGAACAAACCAGACTTCAGTGTGTCTGACAAATCCAAAATCCAGAGTGGATGTGAAGCACTGGATTAACCTGCTCAACATATCACAGGTAACCAAGTTTGGTCCAATTCAGCCCATTACTCTACCACCTGTGTTTTACATTAAGACTTTTTTAAACATCATTGGAGGTTTGACATGTGGGGCGAGTTTGATTACTACAAATCAAATAGAAAATAAATACAATAAAATGTAGATTTAAACATTGAAATCAAAGTTCAAACATTGAAATCAAAGGCATTAGGACAAGCAACAAGCATTAGGTTTAGGGTAAATATGGCTGTGCCCAAATATTCATAACTGCTGTGTTCACATTCTCTCGCATCCCTCAAGTCTTGTTTAGCACACAACACCGGTGGAACATGATGACCTCTTTGACTTTAACTAAGAATAATAATTTGTGTTGAATGTATCATGGCTTAGAGCTATTACTGTGCTAATGCAATACTTTACTTTTCACACAAAATCGTTTTAGGCTCTCAGGGATTTCCTTACTGCATGCAGCCTGAAGAAGGAGCCCACCATCACCATTCCATGGCATGTGAAACTACTGATACTGTGTGGGGTCCTTCAGGCATGTGGTGGTACCAAGAAAGACAGCAAGAAGACTGCAGTAAATTAGTGCTAGCCACCATCACAGAACGAAATCGAATGCAAGAGTACTCAGTCATGCTCTGTGAGTTTTTCTGTTTATTATCAGATGCCAGCCATCGCTTTGCGCTACGGGTGACAAATTCTCTGCCGTACACAAACACATGCGCTGTCATGCTGAGATAGGCATGTTGGTTTGTGGCACGCATGAACAGACACACATTATTACCCAGACACTATACCAAATTACCCTCTTTTTCCTCACACTTCAGTCACAGTTTCCTTCACCCAACTCACATGTAGACTTTCACATGAAGTTCTCTTCAGAGGGTGGCAGACTAGACAAAGAGATATCTACACAAAGATTTTAGCAAAGACTGAGCACATCAAGATGAACATAGGGACACTTCTTAAAGAATGAAGCCAAAACATCTTGATTGCCCCCTGGTTTATGATATAAATCCACCCCCTAAATGTTAGTCAATGGGATATGGGCCAAACTAAAAGTACATGTCTGATACATTCCTCCTGGGGTGATTTTTGTCTTTTCAAGTATATTTCATTAGGCTGATTTGTGTCATTAGGATTTGAAGATATTAGGATATGACTTGCAAGTGACTATTATTAACAAACTGTTTTTCTCTCATCAGATCATTAGAAACTAATTGAGCGTCCAGACGACAGATCACATCCTGCATCTCTAATGCTCAGACCTGGGTTCCAATTGCTTCACAGAAACAAGATGTCAGCTCTGATAAATGTTGCATTTCAGTGAATCTTTCATAGCAGAAGAAAACAGTGCAACATAACAGGAATCTCAATAAATGCCAGAAAAAAGACTCCTCATTACACCAGCTTTGCCCATTCACACTGAACCAAACCAAGCCTAATAATGGTACACCAGTGTCTGTCTTTCCTAAGATGTAAGAGGTGAGATGTATTCAGTCACACCATCAATTGTGCCTTGGGTGGTAAAGTGCTTTGGGAAATCTCAACATTTTCAACAATAGTGTCTAGGTTCCTGTAGGCTAACTTATAAGCTTTAAATGCCCTGATGAACGGTCACACACATAACAAGTCATCAAAATGTCAACATAAGTGGAACAAAAACACCCCTCCAGTCTGCGTCTGTATATTTTCAGCAGAATGATGAGGCAGAACAAAGGTGCAAGAGTCCTGCCCTGAATAGACTGTGTAAAAGAGGATATAGATTATTTTGATGTGCTCTAGTGATGCAGTGACTGGATTAGTTAAAGACTAAATTGTGCCGCAAATGTGTGGCGAACTCAAACACAATTGATTGGGCAGATTCAGTAAGTCGTCATGAGTTGAACTAAACAAAAAGACATCCCATACACACAGACGCTAACTTCAAAATGCTCACCCATTTATGCACGGAGCTCAAAGCCCAGACACACAAACACATATACTCGCACACACAGCAAAAGCTAATTTAATTAGCTATCCTGCCAAACAGGCGCTTCTTTTAATTACTTGTGGCTGCACTGAGCAAAGTCTCTCACAGCTTGCAGAATACGAAACTCACCATGGATTTCCTTAATTAATGACTATGGCATATATGTTGACTATAATGAAACATTGCTGAAGAATTAGACCAGTCAAAGACGACTACAATTTTTCAGACAATTGCTCCTTGAAATATGTGAAGCATACAACAGCACACAAATCCACCATTTGCTCTGAAGAGAGTGAATTTATTAGACCACACTTGGCAGTGGTTGGCCATGTGAGGGTTTGGGTTAATAGATCTCAGCAATGAGCCGATATGAAGTATAAAACAGCAGGGGTAATAGTGAACAGTAATCAGTTTTTTCATCAAGCTTTCCAACATAAGGCAGCCCAATTATAGCCCCACACAGATTCCACATCACATGCCAGAACCAGCGATGATTACAGTTCGACTGAACGCAATGATGCTTATACTGGTGGGGTTTATCGATTTGTCCTATTCCTTCATAGTGCCAGACGCTGCACCACTTAGTGTGACTGAGTGGCTGCAGCTTGGACCCACATAGAGAAAAAGGCAACTTTGTACGCTTTAGATAAAAGACTTAAAGGATAAGTCACCCGATTTTCTATACTTTTGTTGTTGTCAGCAAATCCTATAGAAATGCTAACACTTACAATAAGTTTGTCTTTCAAACATTATAGTCACTGTAACTGAAAACTTGATTTACTGCATTCATCTGTGCCATAGAACTCCAGTACTGTCTGAAAACTAATAAAAACCATGACTGAACCTTACTGTGTCACTGACAAACATAATTCTTTACGAGATGGGATGGCATATGTATTTTTTTTGTTTGTTTGTTTTTTAGCTTGAGCATCTAATAATGACCATAACTCATTTTTGTGTCTGCAGAGGACTCTTGGCTCTGATGTATCCTGAGAGAAAGCAGAAGAAAGAGTATTCATTGCTAGCATTAATCTTTCCTGAGGATTTGTGACATTAACAGAAGTCTACAATATCACTAACTTTATCCTTTAAGGAGCTGTCGACTGAAACAAACTCACAGCTTACTGTGTGACGATATGTAATTCATTAATGCTTGTGAGTTCAAGAATTCAAAATCATTTAAGTGTATTTTGAAACAAAAAAAAATCATAAGATTTATCAGAGAAATTGAAAGTAGTGTTTGAGGAGACATACTACTTAACTCAGTTTAATAAATATAAATAAATAATACTCTGAAATAAAGCTTTAAGCATTATTAACAGTCTACACTGTCACCTTTGTTTTACCAAGGGAAAATAAATCTTTCATGGTAAGACAAGAGTAAAGAGGCATCCCTTTTTTTTTTTACTTCATCAATAAAAATGGAAGTGTAAAATTTCAATCAAGCATGAATATGGTAACACACTTAAAAGACAGACCGCCCAGGGCTACAGAGTTCATCAACATGGCTCATAAACAAGGCACTGGCCTTTTTGTAATATATTCTGTCTTTACAGGAGGCTGTATATATTTCTTTATACACTAGCAGTGAGCCAAGCCTAACCCTGGAGGCCTTCATCCATCTGTGTTGCTCTCTGTTTTAATGTGCTCCTCTGAGAGCCACTCATCCCTCTCTCCCTCTCTGCATCTTTGCTGCTGCTGTCGGTCCATTTATGTTTGTGGGAAAAGGAGAGTGTGATTGCCATGGTAACCGAGCCAACTTCCACTGACATGGGCACTGTTTGGTTGTAACCAGCAAGAACAATTCAACTCATCCACAAAGCCCAAAGTGGATGGAGGGGTAAAGGTCAGAAAGCATGAAGCGGTGGACAAGCCCTCCACTGTGAATGTCCTGAAACTTTGCAACAGTGCAATCTTATTGTGATTCTTATTCTATCAATGTTCTTTAAGCTCTGAGCGCTGACGCAAAACAGTCAGGGCCAAACCAATCTATCTGTGCAAATACAGAAAGCTATGAAGCTCATTATGAATATCAGGTAATACAAAGTATTATTCTACCCAGAGGTTTAAGTGCTGAGACTGTGATTGGTTGGCCTTTTTTATTTATGTGGTTTTTGTAAACTACAAAGAGCAAATCATGTGAGTAATTTCTAGCAAACAGGAAAAAAAAGAAAAAGTTAATTTACTTGTAACACCCAAACACACTAAGAATCAAGGCTAGAATGCTTTTCAATTCCTGTCTCTTTATTTCAAGTCCTTGGTGTGTTTGCTCTGCACATGTTTATATTTCGCACTCATTTTCTTCAGTTTATTGACAAGCATATGTTGCATCTAACGGCTTTTATACTTTAGAAAAAAAGGCACCATGGTGTTAGTTTAGGCAGGCCTCGAAGTTTTTCTTGTATCCACCTGGGAGGGCAGGAAGGTGTGTGTATGACTTGCCTTAGGCTTTCTGTGTATGTGCATGGAAAGCCAGGGAGGTCCCACAACAGAGCCATGCTAGCAAATATAGTTTACTAGGGGTGTGACGAGATCTCATGAGATTAAATCATGACGATATTTTTCGTTTAAGTGAAAAGCTGTCTTGCGGGCACAGGGTAGAAGCCTATCAGACTGTGTACTATCCAAACCTCTAGGTAGGAGGTAGGTGAGGTACGTTGCGGTACTTATGGAGACCCCCCCCCCAGTCTTACAGACAATATTCAAGCACTGTAAGATATAGTATCGTGCACCATGGCTTACACAGGCACTATGCAAAGACACATACAGAACCACCACAGCTAGCTTCTAACTGTATTTAATTGGGTGTTGGGTCTGGTTGCGGATCTAATGTACGTGGGTATGAGCAGATGCAGGTTTGGAAAAGTGGTGGACCTGTGCAGGACTCTGATGTGTGTGGAGTCTAATGCCACTTTTCTGTTGCTGTCTCTCACTGAAGGGCGGGGCTTCCTTGTGTTGCATGCTCACATATATGTCCAGAGAGAGAGAGAGAGAGACTTGTGGGACAAACTTTTGCCTTTCGCCACCATCGCAAAATCAATTACAGAACCGAATCCCGCGGTTCATAAGGGTAGATTGTCCTAAGCAGGGTGAACTGAACGGTTCACGGTTTAGCCGAGTACGGTTGCATCCCTACTAGGCATCATGGGCAGTCACTTCACCTGCCTCTCTTCTCACCCTGATGCATCTATCACTCAGAAACAGGTTCAATCTGGACTCATTAGACCACATAACCATCTTCTATTGACACACAGGCCAATCTATACGTAGCATCATATACCCTGTAAACTAGAAACAACATGAGAAAGTGTCCCTTATTTAACTTACCTATATCATTATTTATATTATTGTGTGCCCACCCCCTTCCTTCTTTTCTTTTCTTTTCTTTTTTCTTTGCTTTGTTTGTTTCATACTTAGTGGTAGTTTGTATGTATGTGGGTAGG
>JAPQRP010000017.1:12389451-12403710 GCA_037367295.1 Apogon hyalosoma | reverse complement strand
ATCAGACCACAGGACATGGTTCCAGTGATCCATGTCCTTAGTCTGCTTGTCTTTAGCAAACTGTTTGGCTTTCTTGTACATCATCTTTGGTTCAAATGGTATTTGGAGAAAAGTGAGGGGTGTATTCACTTTTGTGAAATACTGTATGGCTCATCTGATGGAGAAACTCTTTATTAACTCATGTAAAATGTAATACACATCCAGAGTAGATTTAGGTTTGTGACTTTGGTGTAAGGAAAAGAAAAAAGAACAAGTACTAGAATGACTGGAAAGGGTTTGAGCTGGGTAGAAGGTCACCAAGACAAATAATAGAGGTTAGAAAGTTTCAGGACACCTAGCAATTTTGAAGAACACACACACACACGCACGCACGCACGCACACACACGCACGCATGCACGCACACACACACACACACGCACACGCACGCGCACACGCACACACACACACACACACACACACGCACACACACACACACACACATGCAGTGTTGCACAGGGTCAGAAAATGACTCTATGGTCCTGTCATCAGTGTGGAAGGTGAGCTGAAATCCTGCAGTGGTAAGACTCAAGGGAAAATATGTGGGAACTCACTGTGGAATCCGAGCCAGTCCTGTTAAAATCATTACATAATTACCTTATCGTAATTATTTTGCATAACTGTGATAATTGTCTCCATTCACCTGTATACAAATCCATCACTGTCGCTTCCGTCTCCATTTCTTCATCACTGTCCATTTTTGGGACAATGCCTGACTTTCTCTGGTGTTATCAGTAATTTCTTTGTGTATCTAGTAAGAGCAGTAATACTTAAGGAATTCACTAGATCTCGTGTCCTATGCAAAGCCTAAAAAGTAAACGAAAATACAATGTTTATCAATCCCACTAAATTCTTTAAACATTAAAAATATATTTTAGGATTTTAATAAAAGAGAGGCATAAGGTGAACAGAACATCTGAGTTAAGAATGCAAATTGTTAGTTGAGATAAGACAGTTAACATAGATAGAGTTTTAAAGCTAGAGTTTTATGACTATGAGCGTACAAGTTACTTTAGGTTTTGTAGAGTGCAAATTTAGATACATATTTGTAAATGACAAAAATTTCTGTTAATATAGGCATATGGTTATGTGTGTTTTAAGTGCTGCAGTCATTGCAGTAGAACTCTTTGACAGACAGAAAGACAGACAGAGAGGCAGAGACTGGTGAAAGAGCTGAGTTTGTGGGAGGTTTGAGAAGCCTTAAAATCTCCAAACCAAAGTACAAAGTATTATCTCAGTGTCCACAAAGTATCTTATACCGAGCTAAAAGTGCCTGGTACATCATACTAATTTATGAAAAATGGGGGAAAAAAACATCAGACTTATGTAAATGTGTGGAGATGAAGTCTGATTAGTTATCAAAAAATGGGAAAGGCAAGCCTGGTTTAAAGGCAGCAAGTACTTACATAGTAATTTCATCACATGCAAAATATGGACTTTATGCTGAGGGAACCAATAAGTGTTGTGATTCAGCAAAAAACACACACTTTATATGTACAGGACAAACACAAACAAATCCTCTAAAAGAGTTATTTATTTGATTCCAGAGCCGTTAAGTGGATAATAACCTTTCTGTGTACTACAGGCCCGATTATGAGAAGCTAATTAGCTTAAATGGTCTAAATTGCTCTATAACAGGTGAGCACATACGCCCTCATCATTAAGCATGCTTCAGAGCAACACTTTTTTTGTGTTTTCTTAACCTGCTGTTTTTGTCTTTTCAAAAGGCACAATGGCTGCCAGTACGATGGCCGTGATATATATTATAGTGATACCAGTAGAAAAAATGTATTTAAACTTAACTTACAAGTCCAAGTAAATAAAGTATGATAGATAGACAGACAGACAGACAGACAGACAGACATGAATAAATATAAATTATAAATTCACCTCAAAGCACAATGAATAAAAATAATTTAATAATTCTGAGAACGTATATCCATCCATCTGTGTATTTATACCTGATGCATCCTCACAGTCTGTCATTCTGTCACAGTTTTGACACATATGGACAGACATATATATAGACAGACCCGTCCTGCTCGCAGATGCAATGTATGCAACCCACACAGGTATCTGCAGAACATACTGACAGGTGTAAAATTAGAGGAACCTAAATAATGTGTCTTAGGGGTGTGTTGTGCTTCAGTCTACCTTGGATCTACAGGTCTCGGTACTAAAGGAGACAAATCCCATTAGATTTTGTCATCGATTTGTCATCTATATAGTCAAGAGAAACAAGGAACAAAACTGAATGATGAAAACTCACTTTAGCCAACCAATGACATAACAAGCTGTCATTTATATTATTATAACAGGAGAAATTAAACTAAAATATGTTTATGGTAAAAACAATATTATGGAAGCCGACGCTGCTTTTCTTGTAATACCAAACAGATAAAAGACTTTCCACTAACAAATGAGAAGAATAGAGAATGTATAAAGATAAATGTCATTGCTCATTGTTTGAGTCTTGAGCTTTTTGTGCCCCAGAGCAATTTAATTTGCAAAAATGAACATTTGCAACTGTGCACCACAGGCAGAAATGTGTGAGTTTACCATTTGACTCTATCTGTTATATCACGTCAGGAAACAACTCAATATAGAATAAAGCGAGATGGAAAGAATGAGTAAGATTAGCCAAGGGGGATTTTCTGGGCAACCAGATACATTTGTGACTCATATTGGCTATCACCTCTGCAACAGTGATTTGGGCATAGACACCACAAAAACAACATCCTGGATGCACAATGTGGCTCAAGATTGTGTGTGTTTTTAAGGAAACTGTGATTTTTCTGTATTGAAAACGTGTCACAATTTTGAATATAAACCTCTTGTTTCCCTGTGAAACTTTGTTATGAGCAGTGACTTAATGTTAATAAAGAAGACTTCTTTCACACAGAGCTTTTATTTGGAACACTAAGTGGAGCATTTTGGTCTTCACACCTTCTGTGTGCAAACATAGGTGGTGGTTTTTAGCCCAGAAACTGCTTGAAGAAGCAGTGTTACAGCTTCAGTAAACCACCATACATATACACAAGATGACATTATAAACTAAAGGGAAAGCATGATGGAACAGAACAAAATGAAAGTAACGCTGACAAAAACTGGTGCTTCCCTGTCTCTTTGCTGCACAGCATGTGTGATGTAAATGTAAAACCAGGCTTACCACATGGTCATATTAGCAACTAAATATGGTCTGAACTCATTTTAAGTCTGTTATCATGCCACAACAAAACACTTAGCACACATATTCTACAAATTAAAGAAGACTAAATGGGGTAATTAGTCACTGAGTCACTGCAAATAGACAATTGTAAGAGTAGCAATATGAACGCTAAAAGTGGCCCACGATGCAACACTCTCTGTAAATTGATGTCATTACAATGAACACACCAACCATGACTACCACGGATACAATCTAAACTCTGCGGGAAACACTGCACTTCCTTTCTATTGTATAGCAATTTATTATACCACTGTCCACAGATCTGAATGATGTCATGTCATTAAAACCTCACAATATGTAAGAATGTCATCATATAAATCAGTCATGAAATAAATCATTCATCATATATGTATATGGATATTCTAATATTTGTGCAAAACATCACCTTTCAAGTTGCCTCTACAAATATTTACACATCTGATTTGAGGCTATTTTCAAGGGAAAAAAACACTACAAATCTTCAGGCACAGACAAAAATAATGCATTTTGTAGTTTTGACAAAGGAAATAGTCTTAGAAGTGATAGGCATCAAAGCTGAGAATAAAAAGTCACACAGAATCAACCTTCAACAACTGAAAATCTAAAGGACAAAGATGTCTTTGTACGCTGCACAAAGATTTTTTTTTATCATTTTGAGATTGTATTCCTACAAAATCATTTGAGTCAAAGCAGATACAGACTTTAGGAAACAGGAATAATTGTGTAACTATACTGAAATAGTAGCAGAGATTTTTAAAACAAGAGACATATTTATTCACTTAGCAGCTGAATAAATAGTCCAAATTGGTAAGAAGACAAATGTGCAATTTTTCTGCTGTAAACTATGAACATTCAGACACTGACAATATGGTTGAGGTATAGTAATAACAGCTTTATTGCTGAGAAAGCCAATAACCATGAAGGTCAAAGCACTAAAATATGGCATTTTACTGTGACATTTGACTACAGATGTCTTTCTCAGGGTACCTCTCTTTGTCTCTTCTTCCACACCATGCCATTTTAGTCTGACGTTTCACGAGTATCACAACATTTGCTAGTTCACAGCGGGTGGGGTGGAGTCTGTGAATGTGTGTGGTGATGTAGGAAGGAGAACCAGCTAAAGCTAATCAAGTAGGAGGCTGCTCATTTTTATCAAACCATTTGACACTAATGCCATTAGGTGAGATGCATAGCTACAGTACGTGAGTTCATAAAATTAGGGCTGGGGCCAGCGGCTGAGCTAGTGCAGACACTAAGACTCCTATCCACATGCAGTATGATGAGATTAGCATGGTGCGCTAAGCGCTGACAGGCCTCATCGGTTCACATCAGGAGCAGCAGGAAGGGCCTACTGTGAGAAAAACCATGCCACTATTACCGGGCTTACTTCAGTGGGGCTGCTGTGTATGTATGTGTGAGTGAGCAAGTCAGAAAGAGAGAATGACTTAGACACTATAAGTGATTGTGGGTAGAAGCAAGAAGTGTGCATGTTCAAACAGATAAAACCTATCAACAATCAACATGACCCCACCTCTGCCTGAGATGGCCAGATGTTCCACAGACCCCAGCGCCAGTGCCATTAAGAGCTGAGCCAAATACACTTGCAGATCCATGTAACTGATGGCAATGCTGATAGGTCAAATTGAGTGTTACAAGTTGCAGCAACAAACGGACGACCTGCCTCGAACATTGATTACAGCAGACAGGCATTGGAACGTGTTCTGAGGAGAGCAGACGTTCAGACTGAGCTCAGTGTTCAGGCCAGTTCTGTCATTCAGGGACAAAGTGACCTTGTACAAGCAAAGCAAATTAACAGTTGTCGAGGCCAAGAAAAAAATCCTTGCTATGTTGCAAAGGACAAAGAAGGGCCCAGTGCTTCCTGTTAAAGGCTGACATCGAAGGCTGAAACACAACGACGGACTTCAAAACACAAACACGGCTCCTGGGACTGTTAGGAGTACTTGCAACACAAGACAAATAGACAAAGACAACTTCACCCCCCAAACAAACAATTCTTTTAGTCCTCATGACAACTATAACAATTCACAGGGCCACCAGCCACACAATACAGATATATATCTATGTCATCCATCCATTCTCTCTTAATTGTACATGTCTAAATATAAACCACTTTCAATCTATGCATATACACAAGGATGCATTAAGAATGTAGAGGCCCCTGGGTGCTAAATCTTCGAGTACACCCCTCCCTCCTTCAGTCCACACACATGCAATCGTACATACTGAAGGACAATATCAGCACCTCCAGATATTTTCACAATACATTTTACAACACGATTGCAATAGGTAGGTCCTAGCTGCATGAATATCAATACATGCATTTCTATGATTCCGATTTTTCAGCTGATTCCAAACACATACACAATGACTGATTTATATGGCCCTGCATCGTACAGGATTCACCCTTCATCACACATCCTAGTAGTTTGTTGTATCATTGTATCCTGGCATAGAAATGCATTACAAAAGTCTAGCCTTTCCAATAAACAACCAGTGTCAACTTTGTTCTCACAGTATGAAGAAAACACCACATAGAGAAGAATATACAGACAATAATGAGTGACACATATGAGAGAAAGCTTGAGTCATGGAACTCAGCAGGATATACACACAAGGGGATTCCTCATCATGCAAGTATGATTAATGTTCTATGAGTCTGATATGGCTTTTCCCTCTGTCATCCAGAACCTTGTCAGCACTGTTTTCTGCCAGAGAAAAATGCAATGTGGACCCAAGCCTTGTTGTTGTTATTTAGTGTTTCTGATGTTATTGCACGGTTATATTATTGAATGTTGTTATTGCTTCATCCTGTTGACTGCAACCTGAATAGTTGAAGTAGTCTGGTGTAAAGTAGTAGATAAATCGAGTTTCTGCTCTCCGGCTCAATGTTGGTCTCAGCTCTGGGTGAACGAGTGTCCATCCTTGATGTTGGTCTGGTTCCCAACTAAACTAGCAGAGTCTGCTCAGTTATTGCCCTCCTCTTTCCTATCAATGTCAGCTTCATCCACCTCAGGCTCTTTGCTAGCATGATGATTTCTGAAAAAAAGTGCTGAGAGTCACTATATTTTCTGTAGTAGAATTTCTCTGCAATCCTTTCCCTTTTCAGCCTTTCACTTTGCTGCTCCACTGTTCTACCATTTTTAGCCACTGTGTATTTTTTCTTTTCTTTTTCCAAAATCTTGTTATTGACACTTTTCAAGAACAAAGGCACACAGAGAAGTACAGAAATATACCGGTCATGACCAAGACCTAAAGAGGAAGTATAACAAACTGTAACACTGTGGCACAATAAAGAGAAAACAAACTAAAACAAAAAGGGTCATATAAAATCCATATGAATAGACAGAAAAAAAAAGTATTAATAACCTGATTATTTACTGTTTTTTGCAAATACAAAGAAGGCATCACACATTTTATTGAATTTTCTTATAGAGCTACACTTGATGCTTTCTAATTTGGCAAAGTAAATGACTTCCCTAAGCTAACAAGTATGTGAGGGAGAAGTAGAGGATTTCCACTAAAGCAGTATCAGATGCTTGGCCTGCAAAGTGGCAAAGGCTGTAAAAGGCTTTTTCTAGAGAACAGAGAGGGATACATACACCAAACAATGCAATCATGGCTTTAGGCTTGAAATGTTTACCAGAGACCTTTGAGAATGAGCAAAGAATGTAAGATTGTAAGTCAGAATAAAACCAGATCATATGAGTATGCAGGGCTTGTTGACATTTATCATAGGCTGGGTTCGTGTCTTTCAGGTTTTGTGAGGTGGATTAATGTGTGTTTTTATAGGTAGCTGCTAACTTTAATGTCCATTCTGCCCCTACCTAGTCAAAATGGTGTGATTGATAAGTTGTGGTTCCATAAAATGTCAAGCGAATCTGAAGCAGACTTTTTCAAAGAATGTGAATTGTATTTTAAATTTCGGTTTGCATAAACTGGTTTGACTGTGTTGTATCACCAGCAGATTTCATTGTAGGCGATGTTACACATGACTAATAAATGGAGTATAAAGAGAATTCTGTTGTTTTCCATCTGAAGTGTCTGTGAGGTCTTCATTCACAGTTAAAACAGAGGAATCAGCCCACACTACTTGTACCAGACACGTTTTCATACCACATTTACTTGTGGCAAAAAACAACCTCAAGCAAGCAAAAAAACAAAAGAGAGAAAAAAAAATACACCATGGAATTTGAATATGTACATTATTATCATGGGTACTGATGATATACTTAAATCAATAATAATAATTGCATTATTTGCAAGCAAAGCAACTCCACAGTAAATATGTTTCAGCATTTACACACGATTAATATTTTTAAATAAAAACAAATGAACAGAATAGAAAAAAAAGCTTAGACAGGATGAGGCTACAGCTGTTGGGGTTGTCAGAGGCCCTGGGCACTGGCCCAATCGGCCTGGTGGATAATATGTCCTTGCATATATAGTAAACTTGTACATAAATAAGGACAACATACTTTCACAAATGGATAGACCATGAGGATCAAAGTGCAAATTGAGATTAGCATATTAAAAAGAAGTATGTTAATACTGTTTCAACTGAACGAAACTGGGACTCATTGGGATAAATATGCACAACAACCTTGCATTTAAAATAGTCAAGGAATATTCTTAGGGCCTGTGTGGGGGGATTTTCATCCCTGTAGATACTTTGTCCTAGACTGAATCTTATTACAATTTTCACTGTGTAAATCCCTGAAAGATCCATGGGATTGCTGTTTAAGTTGAAAGCAGGGGCAAGAACATTTGTATTCCTCAACAAAACTCCCCTTAGGTTTCATTTTATTTGGACCACCTCCAGAACCAGGACAAATCACAGGGAGAGCGAGAAGAATTTTAACCCCGACGAAAGTGTCAGTGCTTGATACATCGAGCGAATCAAGGCAATTTAGATTGATTGCTTTTTAATTGTGCAATTATTAATGCTTAAACACTGGGCAGGTAAGGTGTGATGAAATATTCATTTTGACAGATATGCAAATAGACTTTTTATAATACAAACTCAGATTAATGGGGAAAAAAGGTGACAGCACAGTGCTTTAAGAGACAATTGATCTCCAACATCTCCCTGCCCGAGCTAAAGAAGAGAACTGTGGAGAAGACTGTTTTCCTCTGAGTCAATAGGAGTAATCACGGCACTAACTAGACTGGTGAAAATGTATATTATCTCTGGATAAAGGTGCAGACACAGACTACAGACCGATTATTACTGGTTTGATTTGGAGAACGACAGGCACATTGACAACAATCAACATGTATTAACTCAACACTTTGACAGGCTGTGATTTCAGTTGTAAGATGACAGAGCAAAAAGCTTTTGTTTGCAATTGCATTAGTTCTTCCAGCCAATCTGAGGACTGACTGAACTCCGCAAATTATGTGCCACTGTCTCTTTATCTCTCTGTCAGTTGATGTCTGGTTGTTTCAGTAAACATGCAAACAGAAGCAGTCCCGATTCTGCCTCCTCAAAGAACAACTGCAAACTAATTTATTTTCTGCATCACTCTAAACTGATATAGTTGACTGTGGAGTTGCTGCCATCTTTCCTCAACCTAATATGGTAGTTTGTCAATCACATCCAGCCCATCAGTATTACATTCATTTGTTTTCTGCCATATAAATTTCCCTTAGTGTCTGAAATTGACTTCCCAGACCTGGAAATTCCATCAAGAGAACAGTAAGTCATTATTTTACACCAAGGAAGGGCAGGAAGATGTCATTAAGCTCTTCTATGATGGAAAAATGCCACCGTTATCCATCTTTCTCAGTGTTCCCCTCCACCGACAAAACTTTGTTAGCTACATTTCCTTTCTATATTTATTCCCTTCATCAATATATGTAGAGTATGCCAAATACATAAAGTAAGAAAGGTAAAAGAGGGCAAACTAATGAAACTCTTCCGCACTTCCCTAGTGCTCTTAATGACTTTCTAAGCAAGAGAAATGAAAGCCTCCTTGGTCTTGAGACTAAAGGAGGTTTTGGAGAAAAAACACATATGGTTTAAAGATGAAGGACTATAGGAACCAGGGTCTGAAGCTCTGGTTAGGAGTGATATTTCAGCCCAGTTGTCAGTTGAATAGCTTCTTTCAGGACAAAAAAAAAAATCCTGTGCAAAACCCCTTGTGTTCAGACAGGTTTACCATTGTGAGACAGGAGGGGATCTGGTCTGTTAAGTCTGTAACAGGTTGACTTCTTCATGTTACTTTGAAATCCAAAGGCACAACTGAATAACAGTGGATACAAATGAGAATTGTCAAATACCAGCTACCATTTTCTGTCATCTGTTTTGCAGACGCTCTCTTTCATCTCCATTTCTCCATCTGGACTAGCTGGTCCTCTGAAGCCGAGTCAGGTCCGTCATATCTCTTTGGTTTTCTTTGAACACTCCCCCCACTCCTCCTAATCTTTCCTCCAGACTTATCTCACTCAGTCTTTGACAGTGTCTCTCTTATTTTAATATCATTTTTATTATCTTTTTAGCATTCTTACTTCTCTGTCTCCTTCCCGGTGCCCTTCTCTGATCCATCATTTTCCATCACTACACTGCCAATGCTATCATGAATAATGAAAAAAAAAAAAAAATCACCCTGAAAAAGAAACACAGTTTGAGCTGACTCAGCTCCCTCAGCACTGATGGTATTTCCTCTGGGTGAATATGGAGTCGTGGAGGGCTGTGGATGTACATTTCTCTGGGAGGGATGGTGCTCAGTTACAGACGTAGAACACATACTGCAAGAAAGATAAATCGTTGTGATTGTAAAAACTTTAAAATATATTCATGTTGTCTACGTGCATGCAATAGTTTTGAATCAGTAATGAACATTATGTGACTGAAGGCTGTATAACATACAAAGCAAAGACACACTGATCTACACAGCTTTTTGATTGAATATCATGTTAAATGTTTTCTTCACACTTTCATTTTCCACCTCATGAGAAAGTAATTCTGGTAGAAAGCAAACATGAATATTTCTCATTTATCATCCAAAGGCTGACCCTGCCACAGAGTCAGCAGCTGAAAGCAAATAATAACACTTAGTGGATTTTTTTTTTTTTAATCAACCTTAGAATTCCAGCATATGTTTGTGCCTGCCTCCATGGGTCAGTATAAGCACACTTCCAGGCACTTACCACCTCACATCACAGTTCTCTATCACAGCGGACTAAGCTTGCTTTTCTGATCCAGTCAGATTAGCTGTAATCTTAAGAGATCCAATCTGATCCATGCAACACATTGGTATCTGAACATGCCCCTATCTCCTTTTTAACACCAATTCAAAGAGTAGCTTAGATGCAGCTGACATGCCCCTCATAAATAATGCCGCATAGTTTGTGAGACAGAATATAAATAAAGTATAACCTTTAAAAATATCATGCATCAAATTTTTCTCTTGTGTGATTTTGTTTATTCTGGCGGAAAATTAATTCTGACAAGTGTGATAGAAATCTTAAAAATATATCATCCCTCAACCAAAACCTCCACCTTGTATTGTTACTCTATTATACAAGTTCACTATTAACCTGCAACATGTTTTAAGTCGTAATGAATCAAAGTAACATGTTCATTCTAATGAGCTCTGCACACACATACTTTTACTGGTCAAACATGAAATGTATTTACATTTTACCAAACATTCACTAGAGACTAGAGATTGACTGATTTTTAAAGGCCAGAATAGCATTATGCATGTATGAAGTGAACTAAAATCAACTAAAATATGATTCACTTTACTAGAATTTCCACAAATACCATTAATAAATCGACCCTAAATAAATAAAGCTCAATCACTGAGCATGATTTGATTAATCACTAAATGTGCAACTTTATATAAAATCTTTGTGGAAGCAATTTTTAATCTTTTTGTTCATTTTGACACTGAAAGAGAGTGTTTGAGTTTAGAAGTCTAATATCAGCTGTCACCCCCATATGTATATCTACAAAAAAACTGGTAATTCGCTGTAAATGTAGAGTACATATGTATAAACATCTGAGACATGTCAAATCTGTGCAACTAATTTTAATTTTAATAAATTAAATTATTTAAATTTTAATAAATGTCTGGTAGCATGAAACTCCACCATTGGCTGCGTGAGCAAAATATTGGTAAACTGGAGCACCATGACCTTTACAAGCTGAAATCTTGTTTATTTGTACCAATTCCACATGTCGACTGAAAAAAGTCTGTTGCATTTGGCAACTGGGAGAACCAGGTTCAACAGAACCTTCAGACTCCCAGAAGGACACGTCTGTGTGCTACGTGTCCTTCCAATAATCCAAACACTCAAGTGTGACTCAGCAGCTGTCTCTTCTAATCCATGCTTTCATTTTCTTTTACTGTTCTGTTTGTCCTTTTTTCACCCACTGTCTTTCTTTTTAACTGTTTTCACCTCTGTGGTCCGGCATTCCCTTCTCTCTCACATACTGTGAAATGTGTAAATACAGCATCAACTAAGCTTTCAATGTTGAAAGAAAGATAAACTATTTGGAAAGTCATAGCCAGAGCCATAAGCCACTTTTACACAGAGATCCTGAAAAAAGGGTGATAGTGATCCCACCTTTTTTCCACCATTGACCGATTTCCACAGCCAAGCCAAAGGAGTAACAGAGGTGAGACAGGCTGGACTTTTACATAGCGGACCTGCGTTCCAGAATCAAAGGGGTGGTGTCACAACACAGCGTATAGTGTGACGTATAAGTTCCGTGTCAGAAATACCGACATAGTGGTGATGCTAACCTCTCCAGAGTCAGCCCGTCTTTCACCGTTCCACAAATGTTAGTATGGATAGAGTCCTCCACCTGAAGTGACAACAGATCTTGGTGTTTCCCCAGTTCAACATCTTTCTGGTCACGTTGATATATTTATTTACTGTATGTTTGTTTACTGCATTGTATATTTGTTTACTGTGACGAAACGGACACACGGTGGCGATTGATCATGGCTCTGACCGGGCCGTTTATTCTCAGAATGTCGTTGATGCTGAGGGCTTCACTTTTTTTCCCCAGCTTTCAAGTAACAAGAAAAATATATATCAACATCAGAGTATGCTGCATAAAAGTATATAGCATGTACAACGTAGCACTATATTTTTACTAAATCATGGACGACTGGAACTGGGAAGCTAGCACACGTGTAGCTTTAACAACTAGCCACATTCGCGACTGACATAAGCATGTAAAATATAACTTTGAATGGCGATTATCCATTCCCAAACTTCATCAGACCCCTTTTAAATTTATTTTAGCACACATACCGTTCACATAGAATTACTATACCACAGTTAATAGTCCACATATTTGACTGTACAAAAAAAAACTTTCAGCGTGCTTACCTTTCAAGTAACAAGAAAAATATGAAAGTAAGGTGGCGCTCGCGTAGCCGTCTACTGTATCATACCGTGGCCTATGAAGACAAATGGTCACAATTGCTAAACACCTGAGGCCAGAAACAACACAACAGCGCCATCTATTGACCAAAATAGGCAACTGCCTTACAATCACATGACCTCAGCTGACAAACTTAACACACCAGGTACAGCAAAATAACTAAAATAAAACCCACTGATAACCAAATTTGAACTAACATTACTTTATCTTAAAAACTCCATAATTTGTGGCTTATAGTGGTTAAATCTCAACAGCTGGCCAAGTCAAGCTAGCTAATTATTGGGCTACTGCTGGAAATCAAACATAATAGTTGCGTAAGATATAAATGTACACAAACGCTAACACATACCAAAGAAAACAGAATTTACAACATAAATGTCCACTAATACAAGAAATACACTTGATAATTTAAAACATGATGATATCTTATTAACTTACCACTGGAGTTGCTAGATCAGCAGCAATAGAAATTAATGTGTTCCAAGGCTGCGATACTCAATGTTTGGAACTATTGGCATCTCCATAACCAGTTTTTACTACGGGAGTCTATGAAGTGTCACCACTCTGTTTTCTCTACCACTCTGGTCATAGCTATGCCACAGAAGCATGGTGTTCAAAGATGGTCCAGCAAACCGCACAGTTACTTTGTTGTGCAACACATTATTGAGCCTGTGGCAATTGAAAATCCAGAAGAAAAACATCTTTTGATCTTCTTCATTATTGAAGCCACAGTTGTCGCGTCAGACTAGACCGTACTAGTTGGTCATAATGAGTTTTACTGTATTTATTTGACCTACTTATTCACTATTGACTTTACCGGAAATAGTTTGACATAAGGCAGGAAGTGAAAACATCTGTCATGGGGCTCATGGCTTTACCATGGCAACTTCATTGTACTGTCTGGACTGAACATTCACTCAACATTTAAACTTATTATATGACTGTCACAAAAATATGCTTAAGACATTCCTAAAACTCAGTAATTCTAAGAAAATTTTAGGTTCTGATGGTGAGAATACATTCTCACTTTAAGGCTACTCTCTGTAGTCAGCATGGTTTTGACAAAGAATAAAAGGTGAAAAAGAGAATCACATATGAGCTGCGTAGGACTTTATCTGTAACTGAGAACACTCGCATATTTTTTTTTCTTGTGATACGCTGAAATCAACATAATAGAAAATATAAAAGTACTTGGTGATACATTTATTAACGCCGATGTTGAAACTTTTTCATGTAGCCCTGACATAGATACAAATTAGGGATTATGTATCTATTCTGTGCAAAACTGTCCCATTTCTGTGGATAAATCACATTATAGAAACCCTGAAATTCATTGTCTACAAGCAGTGTTTATCAACCTTGGGGTCAGGACCCCGTGTGGGGTCACCTGGAATTCAAATGGGGTTGCCTGATAAATAATTCATAAAAAAAAATTACTAATAAAAAAATATATGGTGAGTTGAGAGAGACAATCACAATCCGTAAAAGACATGACAAACTGTGAAGCTGAAAGTGAAGCACTGTGGTACTGTTTATCTGTCAAATGTTCCTTGTGGTGGGTTTCAGATGCTGCAGCTCTTTCATAATTCA
>JAPQRP010000017.1:12371081-12389351 GCA_037367295.1 Apogon hyalosoma | reverse complement strand
TCTCTCTCTCTCTCTCTCTCGCTCTCTCTCTCTCTCTCTCTCTCTCTCTCTCTCTCTCTCTCTCTCTCTCTCTAATACTTTGTCTACAGCCACTCTGTCATGAAATCACACCAAGTTAGGAGCTGACACAGTGACACATGCACTTGATCATGCTCCATGCAACTTGCTGTATCGATCAGCCAAGCAGCGCCTTGCAGGTCCGCTGGGCTTTCACGACACAAAGCTGACTCCTTTCAGTGAATTGATCATAGAAATGCATAAATAATAAAGTGGCATGTCATTCTGACTTCCTATTGATTTTCCCATTAGCAGCTGATTGATACAAGCTTTAAATGTCAGGAGCCTCTCATTGATTGCGAGGAGTCCATGCACTCACTTGCAATGTCATGTCACTTGTCCTGTGTGTGTGCAGCCTTCCACCTGGATGCACAAAATTAAAGGTCAACAGGTGCACAGAGTCACTGAGCAGCATTTAGGCTGCTTTCCCACAAGTGTTTACGTACTCACTTCACTTCATTTGTAGACAACGCCACTGAAGCCTCCTTGTGTCAAAGGTATGATTAAATAATCTGAACCAATAACAGACCAATCCAAAATGTGAGCAGTTATGGGTAAATAGAGGCTGATGAGGACAGAAAATATATACATACAAGGACCCACCCTAGAGGACTTATTTACAGCCTTCATCACATGTTGCAAAATTATCACTAAAGAAAAGCATGTTTTACAAGAGAAGAGTGTGAAATGTGTTGGACAAATTATACAGTCCTAAAGTATGAGCTGGTGGTCTTAGAGTTCTTGCTTTGGCTATACAGTGGCACATTTGATATTTCCTAAAACATGATCTGAAATCTAAGTGATCACTCTGTTTTTCTTGTCAGTTTTTTGTCAGACCTGATCTTCCTTAAATAATGCAGTCTGGTTTTACCGGGGTTCACAAAGTTAATGGAACACACCCAAAGACTCAGGTTCAAAAAACAAAACAAAACAAAACAAAAAAAAGCAAACTCTTCTGCTGTGCTTTAAAACCAAAATATCAAGGCTTGTCTCACCAATGTGCAAAGACACTGTAACTTCTCTTGGGGCTAATATGCCAGCTATTTTGTCAGTAGACAGGGGGAAAGCATTTGGGACATGGAAAATTAAAAGTGTCTTCATCTTTCAAGGAGAAACCTCTTCCAAAAGGGCCACAAGCAACATGGGGTAAACAAAGTACCAACAAGCGTGTAATCTATCTTTATACATTTACTGTTGACGTTTTTTTTATAATTCTGAAGAAACTGCAATATTTGCCTAACAGCTAAAACCTCCACACAGTAGGACACTGAATTTAAGCCTCTCAAAGGACTGGCAGAGAGCGGGTGATCAACAGAAAACCATGAGGGTGTTTTTGTATTCAGGGCAGAGCTAAGGGGCAAACAGAAGAAAGACCCATCAAACACGATGGCTCCTCTTAACCATGATGGTAACATCGTCTACTTAAGGCTTCAGATTTTCTAAGTGTGTTACCTCACTTTTATGAAAACAGTTTTTGCTAATGGTGTGGTGAAGAGCATAAACATCTGACAAAGCATGTCGGCAGGTATGTGCAGGTTAATGAAGCAGAGGTCCCTGCTTTGTCTGGCTTCCTTTGCCAGGATCATTTAATGATTCTCTTGCAGCCTATTTATGGCACCGCTTGGTGAACATAACAGAGGTTAATAAAGTAGAGGTCAACTCTTTATCACACCTGCCCACCACTGTTTTCTCCTCTCCTGTACTGTAACTCATATAAGCATTTCTCATTAATGATCTCCCCCACAGGGCCTATAGGGCGAGTAAGTATAAATGTACTGTGCAGAGTTTAATGCCTTGATTCCCATAGGCACGCTCGCCTGATCGTCAAATTATTCCGGGTGCCATGGCAGGTATTTATTTCATGCTAATAGCTTGCATCTTACCGGAGGCTGGAAAACAAGTGTAGCATGTACACTACTCAGATAGAGCACGACAATACAAACTGGAGTAGTGAGTTTACTACTCTACATATAGGAGGGAGGGTGTGACACAAGCAGAAGTCAGTGTGTGTTATAGTGAGGGGGGAGCATGGGGAGGTGGGGGGTGACAGGTATGCGAGTGTGTCTGAAAGATGTTTAGCACTTGGAGTGTGTAAACACAGTTGTGCCTTGTAGAAGCTCATAATGTAATAACTGCGACTCTGTAAACATGCAGCAGAATAATCTGATAGAAAATACTAGGCAGACAGAGTATGCTAGGTTTATAGAAACAACATGTCCAACTGTGCTGTCGTGAATGAAATCAAAGAGTTGATTTTGGCTTCTTACTACGCCAAGGCATGTACCATTCCAACTTTTTCATTTCCTATACTGATTCTCCATAGAGAAACCAAGCAGACAACAAAGATAAGGACAGGCAAGTTACAGACATTGACAGGGAATATATTTTCTGTACACTATGTATATTTTCATGCAGGTTTATGCTATAACAAAGCTGATCCATGGTTCCTTTAAGCACCAGGTCTGGGTCTGTAGTGCACTGCAGACACGCACACACATAATGAGTATGTAAACATTTATAAGTGGGAAAAAGTTGTATAATCAGCTTTGAGCATAATGTAATTCAAGAGGCCTAAGAGCACATGAAACATTTACTCCATTATTTCTGCTAGTTGTAGAAAATCTACCCTGTGATGCAGACTTCTGTCTAATCACAGGTATTTTCAGACAGGTACTGGAACTAAATATGTGATTGACAGCTGTAATTACAAATTGCTGATCAGAGTCTACCAGATGCAAACTGGATGTGATTCTAATGCTGTACTTGGAAAACATGCCTCACTTTTCCATAACAACATGAAACAACAAAAGATCATCTACATTTAGATTCAGGTTTTTGTTTTTTTGTTTTTTTATTTGGACTGAGCAGAGAGAGCTGCTGAGAGTGTTTTCCCCCATTTTTCAGCTCTTGCTGCGGAACAGGAGTTGAACCATGGCATTACTTATTAGTTTCTGAAATGCTGTTTTGAAGCCAGTAAACTGAACATCCCCATGTGGGGTTTTTGCAGTCAAAAGTGACCATATTTGGACTAATGGAGGCAGAGAAGTTAGAGGTAAGCTAATGCTAAGTGCTAGTTCACTGACTCAGTAAAATGGTAAAGTTCAATAAGCACTGCAGAACAACAGCATTTTAGTCATTACAGTGTAGCCGTCTGTCAAGAGAAAATGTCCAAGTCAGCAGTGAAGTGAGCTGTCACACAGACCTCTCAGTCAAAGCCTGACACACCAGACATGGGTCTTCTATTTGACCTGAGATCTGATTAATGGAGGAAACCTTTAAAGATGGAGCCTCAGTTTACTTGTTTGAGATTTGAAATAAAATGGTTGAGACTAAAATGAGAATAAAAGAAGAAGAAGAGAATAGAATTCACTGTAAGGCCCAATCCCAATTCACCCCTTGGCCCTTGCCCTTGGCACTACCCCTTGAAACAGAGCTGCAAGGGGTAGGGGTTGAAACATTCCCCTTTGAAATGGGACAACTCTTCGCAACCTGTTACATCATCAGCAGTCATCGATGCCACTATTAACAGATGCGAAAACTTTATTTCCGAAAGCATTCATCATGCCGTCAGTAGCTGTAACCATCTCTTTTACATGGGCTTTGGTCATCTTTTTGCAGCTATCAACTATAAACCACAGAAATGCGATCTGTAACACATTGAAACTGCATTAAACGGTCGATCAAATGATTAAGTTGTTTATGATGAAAATACGTACATTTGTGTGTAACTTTCATCACACTGCTGCACTTTTTTGCTGTGTTTACCTCCATCTTGCCAATGATTCGAACAGAATTATGGGAAATTTCTCCTATCCCTCTGTTCGTAGTGTGGCCCTGGAAAATCTTAGTTTCAAGGGCTAAACAGCCCTGCCTCAGCCCTTTCCCTCCGTCTAATCAAGAATTGGGACAACACTACCCCTTTACGTATACTACCCCTTTACGTGTACGCGCAAAACAGAGGGGCAGGGGTAAGGGGGAGGGCCAAGGGGTGAAATGGGATTCAGCCCAAGTTTATGTGAGCCAACTCAGTGACCATCGGTGCTATTACAACTTTAAGATATTTCCACATTAGCTTCACTTTGGAGCCGACGTCCTTGATCCTTGAGTTGAACGAATCCACCTATTGGAGCCATTGTCACGACACCTGATCCACCTGTGAGATCAGTGCCTCCCTACTTTCTACTTACAGTGCTTGTCAGTTCTCTATTGTCTGAATACTATTACAGAAGAAAAGAACCACATGTTAAGCCAAATGGATTTGACATAGCCAGCATCAAAACCAAACATGTAAGACGGCCTATTTTGTACTGACAATTTGTAATCACAGACAGGAAAATGTATGTACCTGCACATTCCATTCCATTTATCCAGCGCAGGTTTCACAGAGGGGCTGCAACCCATGTGTGTTCACACTGAGTGAGAGGTGATCCTGCACAAGGCCAGTCACCAGTCTATCACATGATGAACTACATTCCCATCTTCGGGCTGATTCTCCTGTCCAGCACCATACTGATGTGCTCTGTGCAGTGATACAAATACTGTATGTGATACTAATCACACACCCCTTACACTCTAATTAAAATGAAAAACTAGTGAAAATATAAACTTGTGATGCTGGCATGTTGTTAAAAGATTATATTTTTACCAGTGTTTGGAATTGAAAGTCAGTCTAGGACCTTACTTTGGGGATTTCAGAAAGTGATTGATGTGCATCTTCTGATAGTCTTGAAATTGGCTTTTAATTTGACTAATCCTGATGTTTAAGTGTTCATTATGTAGCTTTAAATGGGGATGATATTATCTACAAATACACAGATGATGCACAAAGTCTTTATATTACTATACAATAGATAATACTGACAACATATAAAACAAACAGAAAATATTAATACACTAGAGATAGACATAGTCTGCTTGGGTGATTAATTAGTGCAGTCAGGATGTTATTGGTGGGTGATACAGGGTGATTGATAAAGGGGGTAACTGTGGTCTAGTTGGTTGGAGAATCTGCTGCCAGTCCAGGGCTTGATTTCCTTGACCAGCAGAGAAATTATTGGCTGATGTGCCACTGAGCAAGGCTATTAACACATCCTCCATTTGCTCCCCAGGTGTCTGACATGACAAACTGATCTCATGAAATTGCAATGTATGTCATGCTAGTTCTTATGGTATTTGGTGTGCTATACATACGCATTTTCATCATTTCACGCCATTTCATCGCGTGTCAATGTACACCAAGATCTCCGGTTTACATATGCGTAACCACTAACCGTAACCCTAACTGCTAATCACGTGGTATTTTACACCGTGTGAACATACACGCGGAAAGCTTATAATGCGTACAGAAAACACACCAATTAAAAGTGGCGTGTTATCTGTGTGCAATTCATGATATCACTTTGGACATGACAGCCCACCGTCATGCATGTTTCAGCTAGAGATGAGTTAAATGCAGAGGGTCAACTTCAGTGTGGCATGTCTGCATGTAAAATGTACTGACAAATCAGGTTTGTCTACTGAAATAATTGGTTTTAAAGAGGAATAGTACGTTAAACACAGCTGCATATTTTACAATGAATTTGATGGTCACAAAGTGAGTACTGATTATTTTTGCAATTTTCGTGACATTGATGTTATTTTCAAGTCCGGCAATGAACTAGCGACACATTGAGGGTGTACCTCACCTTCATCTGTTAGTAACTGGGACAGGCTCAAACATCTTCGCAACCCTCTCATGGACCGAGTACATCATATAATTAAGGAATAAATAAATGATCGGTTATCCAGTTTTCAGTGAAGTCATCAATTAATTCCCTATAAGAGATGGCAGTAGCCAATTAACTGGCTGTCATTATTTTTCTGTTATCAGTTATAACTATGATACTGGTCTTTAAAAATACACTGGTTGACTTTTAAAAAAAGACTCAGACCATTGTTGGTGTTGTTTGTCACACTGATGGACAATCATTAAAAAGTACAATTCTTGCCATGCACAGGCATTGTGCTCAGATTCTAATCACATGTTGTTTTAAATTCCTGCAGTAAAAGCTTCATTTGTCAAATCAGAGTACACAGGCAGCATGCTTTCTTATTGGATTTCTACTTTGGTTTGGACTATATTAATGCTGCCATTTGTCCTTTCAACACTGCAGATTAAAAAAGGTTGTTGTGGTGATGCAGCTTCCACACAGCATACTTCCATAACATATTTAAAATTAATGGTTGCTCATACATCTCCTTGCTGAGGCATCCTCCAGGATGTTTCTCCTAGCTCCTGTAAGCAGTTGACTTCCTTAATGATTGATGAATTGATCAATTTCTGGGTTATGTGAAGATGAAGCAAGGAAGTGATTTAAAAGAAATGATCAAACCCACAATAAACAATCCATGACAGTTCATTAAACCATATGAAAGCTACTGTCTTTGTATTTTCTTGATTGCTATGCACATCTATTCCTATCAGTATGAGTAAACCATGTAAAAATCATAAGTTGCACTGTTCAGTTTTCAGGCATTAAAGATGCACTCCCATATCGAGACATTTGACCATTGAGGCAATGACAAATTGAACAGCAATGCATTACATGGTTAACCCAGGCAGAGCTTTTCTTTTCTTTTCTTTTTTTATTTTTATTTTTATGAATAAAGAACAGGTTCATTGAGCACAAATATTTTCCTGTTGCACAGCTGCACACATACACAGCTGGGAGCCACAACTACAGCCCAATCTCTTGGCCATTGATCAGCTCTGCTGGAAATGTGTGAAGGTTCAGTGCTTTGCTCAAAAGCACCTCAATGATTGTAATCTGAAAAACAAACAAACAAAAAGCTGCAGTTGTTATAACAAAAATGACCACATCATCCCCTGCTGGTTTGCCTGCTGCAGGCAGTAGTAGCTCTGGTGTTTCACAACCTACTGGGAGGTGCATTTGTGGTCCACTACAGTGCGGACCATCTTTGTGTTTTTTTCTGTTACAAATTTGAACGAAGCACATTAACATTCTATCTTAAAGTGTTATTTTTTTTCCTTACAAAAATGCCTGGAGAGTGATCTTGCACCAACCAGCACAACAGATGATTATGTATTCTATGCATTATGAGTTTCTGTCTTTGTGTTTGCATGTTTGAATGTGGTATTATGTACATGTGAGGCCTCTTCTTTACTGTATGTGCTTCCAGCTGAGCCAGGCTGTGCTTTGCTTTCCTCTGACAGGTTCCTTTGCATTTTTCTGGGCCAGCCTCTCTCATCAAAGTGATTAAGCAATTACACTGATTGTGCCGATGCTCAGAAGAACGAGGGAAGGACCCTCGAGTATTGAGTGCTAAAGCTTTCTTAGAGATAACGGCTTAATTTGTGCCTAATCAAAATAATGCCCGTTTTCTTAAATCTCCAACCTTCCTTCAGCAATGGGTGGCTCAGGGAATTGAGAAGGTATAGTTAGAGACCAGTGGAGATGAAGTCCTGCAGGGGGCTTTTTCTAACTTAAATATAGTATTGCACACAGGGCTTATGCAATGCACTTGTATATTATTATCATCCAAGCCAATGAGGCCTCTCTTTCCATCCCATTGAAATAATAATTAACATATACTAGGAGATAACACAGTAATCTGAAAAAGATGGTGCACACACAACAGCATGGAACCAGCTTCAAAATAATCAAAGAGTTTGGGAATTAAATCATGATGCAGCTCCTCTTCTCAATACTGCTGTGGGCATCAATAATGAAACATGAGTCTAGAGAGACCCTTAGATCAGAGGAACAGAGCTAAATGCATGGATATCCACTGTATTATTTTCCTAACACACACACACACACACTCCTAAGTCATCATTTTCCCATTAGGCCGTTACAAATAGTAGGTCTTCTCTGCGTGGTGACATGTCTCCATGCACACATTTCACCATGAAAAGACAGTCAGTGCCAAGGAAATTGAGTACACGCATATACAGCTCACATCTTTGGGCACCCTGAATTTATCATCAAAAATTAATCTCAGCGGAACTTATATCACAACTGTGACGGAGCATCATGAATCTAGGCCTGGTAAACTGTGCATGTGCGGAATGCGTGTGTGAAGCAACAACAAGAGGAAAGAAGCAAAGTGAGGGTGTGTGACAGAGTGAGGGGGCGAGAGGGAAAGAGAGGAGCTCACCCCGGGAGGATATCTGGAGGTAGAGGCGGGGATCGGCGGCGCGTATTGCAGCCGTGTATCGATCCTCGATCCCGGGCACCTGCGCCTTTTTCTCAGGCATGAGCCGGACCCTCAGCCGGCCCCCCTCTGCGCCGAGCCACCACTCCAGAATAGTTGTGAGGTCCATTTCCAGATTGAAAACAGGGGCCTCCTCATAAACAGACAGCCCCCCGCATCCCGTCCTGACTATATCCTCTCCTATTTCCACCACAACCTGGTTTGACTTCCTGCTGGCTTTAGTCAAGCCCAATTTCAGAACTTTGGACAGCGGCCGCTTGTAGAAGAAGGGGAGCTGTCCATCAGCAGACGCGTTCCTCAGTGCGGAGTCTGCAGCAGACTTAACGTCCACAAAAGTAGATATGGTTTTCTGCAAAGGTATGCAGAGCATTTTTAAGTTTGCGCGCACCGTGTAACATCCGCTAAAAGTCTGGCAGTCGCCGTTCAGGGGTCTCTTTATGAACTCTGCCAGGTAATAGCGCAACAGGGAAGGGACTGCAAAATCCACAGCCAGGGTTTTCCTCTTAAGCCTGGAGTTAATGGTTTGGTTTAAGTCTCTTTTAACTCCGGTTTCCCCGCTGCTGCCGCCGCTGCTGCTGCCGCCGCTGACGTTACCGAAGCCGGCGGGGGAGAGATCCATTCCCGCCGTGGTTCTTGGCGAGGCGCACTGCAGCCCAACGAAAAATGCCGCAGAACAAACAAGCCAAAACCATATCCTGGTACCCATAGTGAAAGAAAGCGAGTGTTTCGTTTTTGGAAAAGCCTCTTAATCCTGCGGTTCTCCGTTTCCTCTCTGCTCTTGACACATACGGCGCAAAATCAGAAAGTGCGAATCGATTATCCTGCAGGTCCTGCGCCTCCTATTCGCCGGTGCGCACCCGTGGTAAGACGAGGAGAACTGGGTTTTACATTTGTTTGTCTGTGACTGTTGCCGTCCTCCCTTCTTCAAACGGAAAAAGTGCCATTTCCCCTCTGTACACGCACACGCAGACAGACAGACACCTCACAGACAATGGCTTTTATCGCCGGTGCTATAACCCTGCGGCTCGTTCTCCGGGACGCTGATTGATATGCCGGTCTGGTCCGCTCCTGTGGCTTTCAAAGACTCCCTGTCTCTTGGCACAGTTGTGACGGCGGTACAAGTGGTCTCTCTGTCAGCAGTGGGATGCAGCGACGCGCGCTCTCTCTCTCTCTTTCTCTCTGCCCCCAGAACTAAATCGTGAATTCAGAGCGAGTTTGGAGAACCAGAGCGTCCATTAAACTTTAAAAATATAATCACATCTCAATTAAAACCTCGGCGGCCATCTCTGGGGTTAACTGTCTGCTAAGGATGTTGGTGCTCACCGGGTCAGAACCAGCAGCTCCGATTGGCCGTGCCATGCCAACACATGCGGTAAAGTCATTCATAGATCGATTTGACGTCAGTGTGCGCCGTTTTTTCCTCTTTCCCAAACACGACTACCCTGTGGAAAACCGTCAGCAGCGCAGGAGCCTCCGCTGTTGTGATGCGCCCTTAGCGCAGCCGTAACGCGCCTGTGTCTTTATGTGAATTACCAGTGCCAGGAGGAGTAGTAACGGGGCTCTGCTGTTAGTATCTCCTGTTGTTTTTTTTTTTTTTTTTTTCAATGAATCACGGAGGTGGCTCGAGTGCGGAAATTGGTCTGTGTTGTCCCTGTTGTGCGCAAATGAAATAGTTTCAGAGGGAGGCCGTTTGGGTTGGAGCCCAATTGGCTTTGTTATGTGCTGGGGCCAGTATGTTCTTAAGACATCAGGGAGCTGTCTTGCCATCTTGCCAGTTCATTTGCCACACAGCGCACCTCCTTAATTGGGAATCAAGGGGTCAGTGTTTAGGGCAGATGGGAAAAAATGCCAGAAATCCCCTTCGCTGCCCCCCCCCCCAAACACACACTCCACCTCTCCATCTTTTTCTCTCTTTCTTGCTTTGATTCCAAAAACTTAACCGGATAAGACACCCGCTAGATGGCGTCAACACACCCTTATGTAGTTCACACGCATGAGAGTCACTGACGAATCCATTAGAGTTCTAATTGCTCTGGAATGTTTTACTGTGTCACATTAGAGCCTTTATCTTTGCAGCAGGATTAGAGCCATGTGTGACATTTCTGTCATGAATAATTTATAAGCGAACTATAAAGTGTCTTATAGGAAAAGTCTGAACTCTGAGATTACATTAAGAAATCTCATTGAATTAATTTCACATTTACTCTTAAAAACCTCTGCTTTCTGAAGTTAGATGGGGGTCATATGACTGAGAATACACAGGTCAACCTAATAACATATGCATTGTGTTTGATTTGTTTGCAGTAATGGGAATTTGGAGGAAAAAAAATATCATTGTACAATAGTCACTTTGTCAAACACATGGACAATTATACAGTGGTTTATCATAAGGTTATTTACAGGCTAAATGTGCATATCCAAACTGTGCTGGATTTTTTTCCCATTACATTCCCATTCAGGGCTCTTGACATTATTGTTTGTAAAATCATGGCTCTGGCTAAAGACTTTACAACTGTCGTTTATGTATGATGATCTTATCTTTGCCTCTTCAGCCTCTGTCTCACTCCCATCTGCTGTTTTCCCACTCATGCAGAACATGATGCTACTTCTGAAAAAGTATAAACACTAGCGCACACTCTGCTGATAATAAAAGACAATGAGATAAAGACAAAAACTCACATTCCTATGAAAACAACATCATCACATGGTTGCAGCATGCACTGCCATAAACAGGAATCTGAGTGCTCTGCACTGCAGCTGTGCTTTGACCTACTCTGCCTTTATTATCACCATCCCACAAATATAGCGTGTGATGTAATTCCATATTCATTGTTATGGTTATTTCTACAGCTTGCAGTAGAGTGGCTGCAGCCTTGCACAAAATCAGCCCCTGCTTAGAAGAAATATACAGGTAATTGTCATTAATTATTCAAATTAAGAACCCAACTCAACTGTTCTAGCTCCTGTTGCAATATGACCCCATCCATTTTTACTAATCAACTGAGAATAGACGATCAATTGGCTAATAAACAATTGCAGTCTTATTATAAATACACCTACAACAGATTTTTTTTTCTTTTTCTGGTGAAGCAGCAGCCTGTTCTGTTCCTCAGGGTTCAGCTGAAATGATAGTCGGGGGAATTATTAATATATTTATCTTTGATTAATCACTACCTTGTGCCTCCATAATTACTTCCCAATAATAGAACTGTCCTTTGTAGAAGTGATCCTTCTCTATTCTTTTTACCTGCTTCCATAATGTGTACTCTGTTTATCATGACCGGACAAAGCTGTATTGGTTTATTCCTGATAGGAGTGCAAACACAGACACAGAAATGCCGAGGTGCTTTTGTGCTCGACGGTGCTGAGATGCCTGAAATTTTGCCAAACAAAACATGAAGCACCAACTGCACTATCATTAATTCCTTTCCTTGTCACACAGACAGACAATATTTCTGTCCATCATCAAAATTATATAAGCATTGGAGGAAGAAAAGAGCAAAACATGATATTCAGTCAGTTTGCATCATCTCCTCTAACATGTGACTAAACAGTGGCAGAGAGCACAGTATCAGAGCCTGCAGCAGGAAAGAAGTTTTTTTCGTTATTCATAATGCATTCTACCCAATATCTGAACACATTATTCAAGGTAAGTTGTTTTATTCATAGAGAAAGAGAGAAATCATAAATGGTGTGGGAGGGACTGAGGCAGGTATGGAGAGAGAGAGAAGGTGGGAGAGACAGTGACAGAGACACTCTGAACTCCATTCAATATCTAATTTGCAATGCTATACTCACAAATGGCAAACGGCCGCAAAATGTTACCTCGGCTCCTCCATTTCTATGCATGGTATTGTACATCAATACTGGAGATTCTAGTAGGTAATTGCTTCAGTTGAGGTGTGCCTGTGCACCCAAAGTTTCTGGAGTGCATGGAACTATATGCAAGTTTGATCATTTGGTTGCAGAAAGAAATGAACTGTGGAAATGGTGTAACCATTCACTGAAACAAGACAATATGTGAGGTTATTAATAATAGATTAAACACACTGGTAATATTAGCCAAATAGATTTTTAACTATCAGATCTCACAGTCAAGTATTTTGGATTAAATTCCATTTTTCACAGTAAATTGATTTTGATGAACGGATATTTATGTGCATAACTGAGTTCCAGATGAATTCGTTTTCTCACTGCAGGATCTATTCACAAAAAGAAAGAGGGCAGAAGCATGTATGGCTATGTATGGACTAAGATAAACTGCACTTCGTTAACAGCTATTGCTGAAATCCTGGTAATAGCCATGCACTTTGAAAGCCATTTACCAGACCGCCAAGGCGAACATAATTACTTTCTGATTGATCACTCATTTCCACTTTTCAGCCCTTATGGAGTAAAATGAACCAAAGCCTGGATATTCATTACCCACAATGCTGTGAGCTTTAAGCATGCTTACCAACTACTGTCTACTTCATCTTGACCACGTTTGGTATCCAACACACAGGTCAGCCCACGGAAAAAAAGGTTGGTGGGGGAATGGCAGGGTGATAAATTACAGACAGATACGTTCTTACAAAGACCCCCACCCTCCCAACCTCCACCCCTTTAAGCACCACTTTTCATGGTGCACAGCAAACCTCATAAATCAGCAGCCGAGTCCCCACAACTACCAACCCTTTGAGCCAGCATCACCGTACTTCACAAGGCCTGGTCCATTCACTTTCTGCATGTTTTATCAATGTTCCAAAGTTGGTTGTTACAGAATCACAGATGAATGAAAAAAAAAAAAAACATCTTTCTAGAATTGTCAATCTAGCACTTCACATCCTTTTCTGCCCTTTCACAGTAATTTTTTATACTTCATGTGTTTTTTGCTTCTGTGTATGCACTGCACGCATTTGGGATGATTGAGGAAACAGCTGCCGAGTCTCACGGATTCAAGCTATACCCCAGTGATGAGACAGTCGCACTTCCTTTAGCATTCCCACCTCATGACATTTTTCTCTTAGTTCCATAAATCAAACTCCAGGACCTGCCTTGCTGAAGAAAAGAAGTAAGGCTTTTAAAGAAAATGGGGAGGGGAAGGGGAGAAGGAGGACCCTCCTTTTTCACAATGTCTTCAAGATTTGTAGTTTCTTGTTGACAGCTGTAATAAGAGTTTGAGGTCTCCTATGGTGTACATTCACAGGTGCAGGGGGTAAACTTTTGATAAGTAGCAATTCTCTGGGTAGTGGACTTGAAAAATATCAGCCTTTTAGTTCTGGTCTGCTGAGCCCTCTGCATGGCCAGTGCTCACATTAATCATTGTACTGCAGAGTGGGTCTGAGCCTGACTTTAGCCACGTAGTTAGCATGTCACTGGCAACGCTGACTCACAGACATGGTACCTGCATACTAACAAAAAAGTCTTGAATTACTTACAGCTGATTGAAAAAAACCTCATCATGCTACAGTGTGAACAGATACAGGGTGCTTGCTCTTTATCCAAATAAAAATTCCAGACTTTTTCCAGATTTTTTTCAAAACTGATATTTTTTTTCCACCTGACCTTGACTTTATGTACTTTTATTCTTGCGAGTCTACTTTTTTGGTTGCGACTGAACCTGTTGTGTGTAGTACAAAAGTTTATTTTAATAAATGGATGAATGCATATTTTGCAGTAAATTATGTTTTACTGACAGAAACGTGTTCAAAACATATGAAAATGACAAAAGTGCATGAATATCACACAAAAACATTTTATTACAATCATTCCAGTACCGTTCGGTTAGTGAAATCATATCCAGTTTCCAAGGTCTAGAAAAAAACTTTTAAAAACTCCATACTTTTTAAGTGTTTCATGACCTACACAAGCACCCCCAGTTTTTTCTATAACGACTATAAACATATACCCACATGAGAAGGAGTTTGATTCAGACAGCTATAAGTAGTGGCCAATTAGACATTCATCTTTATAAAGGCTAGCCATAAATAACAGTTTACAGTATCACTTATGTTGAAGCAAAAATATGCTTTCAACAAGACACATTTTGCTTCTGAATTGTCTGAGCAGTCTTTGGCATTTAAAGTGTATCTTTCTTTTGCAGAGTGTGTTCCACTCTGGCAAATACCATCCACTAAACCAAACATTAGGCATACTGTTTACTGGTGACCAAATGGTGACATATTCCTGGTGGTTCCTTAATTTTTTCATGTATAGTTTCTAAAGTCTGAGTGTTTTAAACTACATTTCTTTACATAGAGAGTTTGGACTACACAACATTGGACAGCTGCCAAAACAGGTGACCTATGCCTGCAAGTTTGTGCCTGAATGCATCCTGTGTAGACACTGATGAAAGGCCTCGGCTACCAGTGTAGACATACTGTTTATGCTTTTGTATTCTTCAATTACTCACCTGAGGTTGCTGTTTATTCATTACCTGAAATGGCAAATGAAAGCAGCTCTCTGTGTTTTTGTCCTCATAACCTTTTCTTAAAACGATCAAGATAAAGAAAATCCTACCAAGAAATCCGTATACAAAGAACCTGCCTCCCAATAGCCAGTATCTAGGATATGAGTTTACGGTGCACTTCTAACCAATAATCCTTTAACGGCTAACGTATCTGTGGTGCTCGTTCTGTATGCATGACTTATTTTAAATATTCAAAAATATTCAACCATTTGCTCAATAATCAAAAGTTTTTCTTTTCCATGGTAGCTGCCAACATTAAATTCCAACATCAGATTGGATCTAAAGCAACAATAACCACTTCTCTAAAAGCTTTTTTTTTGTTTTTTTTTTCTTAACCACACACTCCATAACTCACTTCTGAGTCCTAGTCCCACTAGATGAGAAAGTTGGTTTTACATGATTCCAGAATTTTCAGTTCAGAAAAGAACAATTTCAAAACATACTGATAGAATAGACCGTGTTCTTTCAATAGACATCTGAGCATGCTCAGTCTAGCCCCCACTGCCCCACTGCCTGGGCAATGGGGGTAAAACACAGAGCAGTGAGTGACACTGACTCGCTATAAATAGACGATTTGGATTTTTTTTTAACACCATTTTCTTGTCATTTTTTGTTTTTACTGTTGTTTGCAGTGTTGGTACTGTGTTTTTCCCACGTTTTGACTGCTTCAACCAGGTATCAAAAAGCAGCCAGACTGATTTAGAAACAAAAAAGCCCCAAAACAAAAACTACTCAGCCAAAATTTTAAAAAACTTAATTGTTCAGTGTGTTCCAGTTCACAGTTCATGTTCAACATCCTAAATCTCTTGATGTTCATTCTGAGTGTCTTCTTTATTAAAAACCTGTAAAACTTCAATTCCTCTCTGTCTTTTTCTGTTATTTCACCCTGTTTTAACCCTAAAACACACAGTAAAACAAAACCACTGAAGAAAAGGAACACAAGCACATACTCACAGCAGCTTTTATGACACTGAAACATGCAAATTCACAGCAGCACACTTAGCTGGCGTAATGTCTCAGGGGTTAAAGGGTTAAAACATACGTGACTAAGAGGGAAATGTTTAAGTCAGTGGTTATTAACTGGTCTGGCAATGGTCACTTTTTCATATCATGACTCGGACAATTAAATGAGTGAAAACCTCAACCACCTGATCGAGTTTACACAAAAAAATATTGAACTTTCAACTCATTTTTAAGTGACAACTGTATGTTTCAGTTCTGAACATTTCTTAATAGATATCTTAGTTCTGACATGTCACACACTTGGGCTTCAACTTATTATTATATTCAGTCAGTGTTTATAAATCCATATTAAAACACTCTGGGTCATATTTGTGCTGCATCTTCCCTATAAACACCTTTCAATCAAACGTTGTTTGTTTTTGTTTTTTTTTTTTTACCATGGTAGCTGCCAGCGACTGCTGACAGGTCTGTCAACATTAAATTCCAACATCAGATTGGATCTAAAGCAACAATAACAAATTATTTAAAAGTTTTTTTTTTCTTAACCACACACTCCATAACTCACTTCTGAGTCTAGCCCCACTAGATGAGAAAGTTGGTTTTATGTGATTCCAGAATTTTCAGCCCAGGTTCAAATCTGACAGCTCTTAAACCCAAGAAAACATATTAATCTGTTACTGGGTGTGAGTAACTTGGTTGATTTGTTTAACATAAATTTTCTTGTGTTGTGTGATTTAGGACTTTTAATTGGGTAAGCATGGATGCAATGCTTTTAACCAATAAAGACCCAGTGCTACTTTAGTGCCAGTTCCCAAATTAATTTTTCTATAACCTTTCTTAAGTGATTTATCAGCATTTATTGTAATATTGTCATTGGTATTTTGCATTTTTCCATGTAAATCATGTATTTTCCTATATTTAATTCACTGATCATGTAGATGTTCAATAAAGCTCAGAGTAAATTCATAGGTTAGTATATCAGAAACAGAGAAAACTGAAGAAAAACTGACTTTTTCAGCAAAGATATCATTAACTGAACATAAAAAACAAGTGTGTCCATCCACTGTCATTGATCCAACTCAATGGGTTTTACTGGTGAATCCATGTTGTAGAAGATGACGGTGTTTCCATGTTCACTACAGAGCCTCTGAATGTCCAAATGGGTCATATCTGATGACCATGAAAAGATGACAAACTGCATTTTACACCAGTTATTTACATGTATTGATAAGATTAGAGGATCAACAGGTATTATACATTTTAGATCAGTAGATGCTTTGGTTGCCAGTGGCTGTCTGGGTCTTTATGGGTTAAACACTTATTTAGCAGTGCCCAGTGGTAGCTCGTGAGAAAATATGAATACGACACTTACAAAGCTCCAAGTGTGCTCATATTGCGTGGTGACGTGTCAAAAGCCTCTGATTTTAATGTTTGACTCAATCCCATCTGTTTAGCATTTTCTTTAAAGAATCAAACCCTGGCCTGGTAGCTTCCCTGCCTGAATAACTCTCAAACTGATGGTCAAGAGGTGTTTTGTTTATTGAACCTTTAAACATCCGTGAAATCTTGTAAATCTTTAACACTTTGGATGTATTGTGAATTATATGTACGCTATGAAGAAAATAAAAACAAAATACTACTGTGCTTTCAACTTTAAAGCATAATCTTTTAATACTAATCACCATATACTATAGTATTTATCTGTTTTTACGCAAATCATGTTTTTACTGGCATCTAACTGCACCTATGAATTTGCATTAAAATCACACAATCAGATAATCTGCAATAGAGTACGACAAATAATCATATTTCATTTCGTGTTCAGTTAATTTTTTATGTGCAATTAAAAAACAACACACCTTTAAGCAAATAGTTATTCATGTAATTAACACAAAACATATAACATATTAATTACAAACAAAAGAAGAAGAAAGACCTTAATTGCAATTTGTGGATAGCATTTATTTTTAGATATTTATTACAAGTCACTGTGCTACTGTCTTTTAATTGTTTTTATAATGCTTTTATTATGTTTTTTTATACTGTTAATATCGCTGACTTCTATTTTGATTATATATTTTAATATTTTACACTTGCATTCTCTGCATTTTAATTCCTATGTACCTGAATGTGCACAAATGCCAAATAAAATTATCTCATCTTAAGGAGACTAATTTCAAGTAACTATGTAGAAACATCTTTCACTTTAAAAGTAGTGCTAAGTTGTATTGGCTAATACTAATATCTTGGTTCAATTTGTGAATGTTCTAACCTTTAAAACTCACACACTACACTACACTATTAAGGTTAAACCCAACATGAAATAAAAAAATACTGACAAACACTGTGGCCTAATCAGCCAAGGGACTGCACAAGATATAACCCAGCTTTCTCATGTGAGGCTACATATATTTCCCTTCCACATTCAAACATTTTCACTCCTTTCATGTAAATATACAATATCACTGAGGGAAACTAAGTACAAGAATATTATGTTTGCTGATGACTATATATATAGAGAGACTATATATATAGAGAGAGACTCTCTCTCTCTCTCTCTCTCTCTCTCTCTCTCTCTCTCTCTA
>JAPQRP010000017.1:12339753-12366244 GCA_037367295.1 Apogon hyalosoma | reverse complement strand
ATGGATAGATATCAGCTCTGAAATTAAACTACTATGAGCTATTTTTGTTGTTATCATTATATTTGGCCAAACAAATGCACCTTTAGTTGTACCAGGCATTAAAATGAACAAGAAATTGAAGAAAACAAGAGTGGTCTAATAATTTTTTTCTGCAACAGTGCATCACAAATCAGAACTGAAACCCTTTAAACACCTTTATAAACAAGGGAACAATACAAGAAGCTGAGTTAAAATACTAGTGCAATGCAACTAACTTTGGTAAATTTGCATGTGACATGAAGGTACTGTTAAAAAAACAAAACAAAACACACACACACTGAAATAAATGTACCAACAACAGACAATGGGTGTGAACTGTACTAAGTAAAATATGCACTTAAATATGAAAGCTCTTAAGTCTTACCTCTCATGGGGGATGGAGGTTACACAACATAAATACAATTTACCAAATAAAAACACTCCAAAATAAATGCAAAAACAAGTTTAACCACACAGAAAAACAACAACAAAAATGAACAAACATGAAAAATGGATTTGGTGAAGCACAAACTTGTTACAGCTATACACTGGTTGCATATTTAGTATCAGGATGTCAAACTAATGCCCTGAAAAGCCTGAAAAGTTACTCTTCATTGGCTCTAGAATTGAATAGAAAATACTCTTCCTCACATTACTGATGAAGCTCCACTATATTAGAAAACTAATATTGCAAAAGAACACCTCGCTCTCTGTGGGCACCTTTACCTACAGTGCATCGAGTTTCCGAAATAAGAGTGGGGGGCACAGCTTTCAGTGAATAGAATAGAGTAAAATAGAATAGAAAAGAAGACAATACAATGCAATATAATATAATACAAGACAATACTATACAATACAATTGTCCTTATTACAATGATATGAAAGTGTGCAAAGTGCAACATTGTTTAAAAAATAGTATGTATGTATATATATATATATATATATAGTATAAATAAAAGTATAAACATACATTTGGTAAAAAATAAATAAATAAATAAATAAAACCATGAAATAAAAGGAAAAAAACATTCATCATTGCACAATTCCAATATATGAAGTCTTGTTACATGTGACGTCATAACTTAGCAGAATTTAAAAGCGTAAAAAGCGTAACTGTCTTTAAATAGAAGCTGCTCTTAAGTTTGTTTGTGTTTTACAGTGTTCTGTAACATCTGCACACAGGTAGATGTTAATCCTGTGACTGGGACAGGGGGAACTGTGGGGGTCTGCCAGGGCAGGGGAGGGGGCAGCCAGTGATGTTTAGAATAGAATAGAATAGAATAGAATAGTTCTTTATTGCCACTGTTACATGAACAATGAAATTTGGCAGCTCTGTTCTGTTTAGCAGCAGATTCTTAAACTGCAAATAGAAAAGTTGTAAATAAAAACTATTTCATGAAATTATACTAAATACATATAGGCTATTGAAAAATGCTGAAAATATTCACGTTTGATCCATAAAGACCCGGTGCTACATTTATGGCAGTTCCGAAATGCATTTTTCTCTCTATGTAATCTTTCTTAAGTCATTTATCATCATTTATTATAATATTATCCTTTGTATTTTGTATTTTTTCTGTGAAAATCAAGTATTTTCCTATATCTAATTTATTGATCATGTAGATGTTCATAAAAACTCAGATTAAAGTTGAGGGTTATTTCAGAAACAGAGAAAACTGAGGCAGAAGTGACTTTTTCAGCAAAACATATCACTAACTGAACATAAACCAAGTGTGTCCATCCACTGTCATTGATCCAACTCCATGGATTTTTCTGGTGAATCAATGTTGTAGAAGATGACGGTGTTTATTTTAACATATTGATAGGTTAAGTGGTTCAGAAGTTATTAAACATTTTAGTTCAATAGATGATTTTGATCACTGGTGGATGTTTGGGTCTTTATGGGTTAATTCGAACATAAGTGGAAGCAAAATACAAAGGTGAAAGAAAGGCAAAGAAAAACCATACATTTAAACAGAACATTCTAAAGTCTAAAGTATATTCGAAAGATACTGAAAATACACAAAAGGCCAAATTATTCATTTTGGAATTTCGGTGATCAACCTTCTCTCCTGTGGAACCAGCTGCCAGTTTGGGTCTGGGGGGGACACACCATCTAAAGCAGAAATGGTGACCCACTTCTGGTGACCATCCCATAGTTCTGTTGTATTGTTCTGGGCTGCTGGGGGACTTGTGATGCAATGAGCACCTCTCCTCCTCTTTCTCTGTCTCCATATGGTATGTGACCATTATATGCCACTAACTTTGCGCCTTCCCTCGCTCATAGTTTGTTTTTTCCTCTCAGTCCCCTCTCTCCCTCCCTCTTTCTGCAGGTGTATATGGCTCTGGAGCTGTATATCCCTAATATGTGGTTAGTGGCCTCCAGCCTGCACAACGCTTGACAGTGCCATCCAGTGTTTGTGTTGTTTTCTGCTGTGTCTCTGTGCTTTTCTTTTCTTTTTTCCTCTTTCCACTCACCCCACACAGCTGAGGCAGATGGCCGCCCACCCAGAGCCTAGTTCTGTCTGAGTACTTCTTCTTCTGTTAAAGGGAATGCTTGCTCTCTGGGGATTTGTTGGCTTTTTCAATGTACCTTGCTCTGTAAAGTACTGAAAACTGAATAGGTATTATGATCGGAACTGAACTGAATTGAACTGAATTAAGTCATGGTGACAAGTGTAAAAGTGTGGGCATATCACTGAAAGCGTCTCTTAAAATGCAACAATAATAAGTGATTTTTAAAAAACCTTGAAAAACAACAGTTGCAAAGTTCTTTGATGGACAGAGCTCATTAGGTAATGTGACAACAAAAAGGCCAAAAACAGTTAAAGATAAAGTTACAGTTCACTTCAGATAAAACAAGAAGACATATTGTGGATTGGAAGATGTTCAACAACAGAACAAGAAGATATAGCAAGATATAGAACATGATGAGGCAAAATGCTAAACAAATAATAAAAGTAAATACAAATAAGTGTCTGGAAGCGATCGAGGATGACATCACACAAATAAAAATTAATCAAGGCAAATAAAAGAATATAATGCCCAATGAAAATTCAAGTCACATAATATTTGCCTTTTTATTGCAAATCAGACCAGCAGTTAAAAACAAACAAAAAAACCCTTACCCTAAGTCCAGTCTGTGCTTTGAACAAGAAAACATCCAACTTCAAGCATTAGATTGTTGATTTTAAGGAAAACGTATTGAAGTGTAAATGCTTAAAGTGCTTGTTTGCCAAGTACACAGTCTGCCTTCCAGTCCCTGTCAGCTCACATTTTGTCTCCTGACTTTCCTGTCTGAACTGAGCGACTTATTTAACTTTTATAATGGTGACAAAACTTTACATGACATTAGAAACGTTACACCTTTAAGAGGATTTTCCCTTCAAAGTTAGATTCAGCGTCACCTGAGACGAAGATGTGGTTACCCACCACCTAACCTTCCAGGGAGCTGATCTCCATATCAGTTCATTCATGTTGTTCCCGCTGTTTGTTGCGATCCAGAAGGTTCTAGGCAGTAAATGAGGGATGAGCAGTGAAAGGCTTACCCCCTCTCCTGCTGCTCTACACGGTGATTGTCAAACAGCGTTTACAAGCTCGAAGGTGAGGTCTAGCTTAAAACCAATAAAACAGCTGCAAAACCTTCATGAATATATAATATACCTTCTGACTTCCTACGCCTAACCCCATCTACTTGTTTAGTTAAATGAGAAGTTCTTTCAGTCTTCAACAGTTTTATTTAATAGCCTTACTTGTCAAGGGCTACACAGAGAAGACTGAAGTTAAATTAAACATGGCAGTTCCGAGCTGTTCCTCTGCAGACAAATATTACTTAATTCTGACCCAAAGGTCAATGCCATTATGTTGGAAAGTGATGCATTTTCAACATGGTCTTGACTGTTTTATCTGATTTAAATACCAGAGTATCTCCACAAATTTCTTCTCTTCTCTCAGCCTAACACTGCAACACACTTATGACTAAAATAAATTAAGCTGTAATTAACTTATAACTGGACGGTTCAGCTTGCACATCCGGTCAGTTTTAGACTATTATCTTTATCATGCCATTTTGCTGTAACATTTGAGCTTCATTGTGCAGAATCTAGCACAGACTCAAGCTATTTTGAAATTATCAAGAATATTTCAATTTTAAGTCTGAATTTTTGAGTGTACACATGAGCAGGATTCATAACAGTCCAAATATGGAGCCAGTTGTGATGTGCAAGCCTGATTACTGCATGCAATGTGAAAAACTGAACATTAGGGAAGCTGGAGACACCAGTCGCTTTTCCATTGACCCTCAAATTGTGCAAATATAACTTGTGCATAAAAATTTACCTAATGAAAAAAAACGACAATTTCACCAAAACTCTCGTTTTTTTTATTAAAAGTTTTTGCGCTGGCAAGAGGTGGTTTTTCAGGCGTAGCACAATTGGTATATCATGCAAAACCGCAATGGAAAGACCTTATTCAGCGACTAGAGTCACGTGAATGAAAAAAACGGATGTTGACGGACGTTACAACAAGCAAAGAAGAAGAGTTTTAAAAGAAACATGGTGCAGCATATGTGGACACACCAGGAAACTGAATCCTTTTTTAATTTAGCTCAGAATAGAGGGGTAATATATAATAAAAATGAATATATCTGGATATCAATACGACGTTTACTTTCGTTGCCATGTTTATGGAATGACTTCTTGTGTCATCCCGTGACAAAATTAACAAATCATCGCATTTGTGATCTGATGGAAAAACCAACATTATTCACTTGTGTTTTTTCAACATTTAGTAAATATCGGTAAAGTTTTGCACAGATGTCCAATGGAAAAGCCACCACTGAGTGTGATTTTTAGTGGCATCTAGTCTAAGATTGCAACTAGTTAAACACCCTCAGCTCAGTCTTGTTAGAAAACCTAAACCTAGTAACAGTAGCTGGGTTTCCATTACAGTTTTCCACAAACTATAAAAGTGATATTTCTACAATTTTGACAAAGTATTGTAGGTGTTTCCATTGAGTCATTCTCACACACAGAGAGAGAGAGAGAGAGAGAGAGGGAGAGAGAGAGAGAGAGAGAGAGAGAGAGAGAGAGAGAGAGAGAGAGAGAGACGGGGGGGTGGGGTCCGTGTGTACCTCGCAGTTTCACTCTGCAGGTGCACCTGATCGTCCCAAAGCAAAGTCCTTATTTGTGGCAGTAGCCACGCATAATGGATTTCTGGGAGAGAATTGAACAGAATTCACAGACGAGATGTGGCTCCAGAATTTCTGAATGACCCAAGCAACATTTAATGAACTGTTATGTCGTTGAACCTCTCATGGCACCAGACTTGTCATGCCTGTGACTAGTGAAAATGTGCAAAATGTGTTTCCATTATACTTTTGCACAATACTTCTACATCACAACATCTGAAAAACCACCTTATGAGAGCATAAAAACTTTTTTTGTGATCTTCGACAGTTTTTGCGACACTTCTGTGTTTCAATACCAGTTTTCTATTGTGCAATTTACATTTTGCACTTTCCTGAGGGTAATGGAAACCCAGCTAGTGTGTCTGTGTGACATTGATCTTGGTCTTAGTGGGCTAAGATGATATTAAACCTGCTGCATGCTCATGGCAACATATGATGTGGGTAATATACGTTACTGCTGGATACCACTGAACGTAAAATGGATAAAGAAAAACAAGCAGAGGTACGTTGTGAGCTCCTGACAGTGCAATGTTGCAGACTGTGCAGGAGAACATCCCCTATAGGTGCAAACAACTTTTTCCAAGGTAATGAAAACACAACAGTTCTTTCAGCTGACGATATGATAATGAGCATGCAATTATGAATATTATATTCCATTTCAGCAATTAGATCCCCCCTAAATGTTTACATTATTTGTATATTTAGAGATGGTAAACGTCCAGTGAGGAAGGGGGAGGAGTTGGTGACATTGTTCATCTGTGGATAAATTATATCAAACACAAATTATTGACCAATGCAGACTAAATGTATTATTGTTATTATTGTTATTATTATTATTATTATTATTATTATTATAAGATAAGATAAGATAAGATAACCTTTATTTGTCCTACAGTGGGGATATTGCAAATTAAAGGGGAAGTACAAGATTCTAACTCCATCTTAAAGGTAGACACCACCAATTACACATTTTACACATCTATGAGAACAGTTCTGTCTGTGTGTAAAAACAGATGGTTTTGTTTTTCTCTGACAGATCAAATTAAGCTCAAGACAACATCCCCCCTATTGCTACTATTAGTTTTTTGGGGGATAGTCAGAGTAACTTTCAAGTTTCAAGCAGAAAGCCTGCTTACATAATAGAAGATTTGAGTTTGAAACATGTGGGAGTTAGGCAAGCAAGCAGGGTTTCATGTCATATTCAGGTCATTCACATCAGAATTACCAAGTAAAGATGTAAAACATATTTTTGCACTCACTGTCTACTTTATTAGGTCCATCTGTTCAACTGCTTGTTGAAGCAAATATCTTCCAGGACAAGCACATGACAGCAACTCAATGAATTTAGGCATGTAGGCATGGTCAAGATGATCTGCTAAAGTTCAAACCAAGCATCAGAAAGGGAACAAAAGGGACAGAAATAACTTGAAAAGCGACTCTGAGACACCGTCTTTTCAGATGAGTAGGAGACTTAAATATGTGATTGACAGCCACAAATTTATGAGGTTGTGTCTTCTGTTTTCTACAGTGGTGTGACATGTCTGTATATATTTTTTACCCTTATTTGGGCCCCTGCAGGTCTACCTCTAATAAATACTTGAAGAATCAATAAAACAAGTAAAAACAGGTCAAAAACAAAACAAAATCATTGTATTATGGGAAGTTTAGGACAGAATTTCTGCAACTGAAACATTTGAGGACCTGAAAAGGAAAATATTTGCAGACCTCTGTTATGTCAGTTTTACCACTGTTTCGTAAATGTGTCTGAGCTGCTTTATGGAGGTAAAATATTAAACGGTGTTATGCGACTCTTGAAAACCAGACAAACTTTGACAAGATCCAAAAATTGGAGATGTAGATGTGTGAAAAACGGTATCCATTTGGATAGTGAGGTGGAGGGTGTATAATAGTGTGCACTAGTGTGTTTGTGAAGACCACAGCAAATGAATCATTTTGTGTTCATCCTCATTAGACCAGTCCTGTAGTCCTCTCTACACCTGGACTCGTAATATGTTTCCACTCATTTATTCAGTTTTTTTTCCCCTGAATAAATATGTGCTACTTTTGTGGTAGCTCCCAAATGAATTTCTCTCTGTATTTAACCTTTCTTAAGTGATTTATCACCATTTATTGTAATACTATTCTCTGTGTTTTATGTTTTTCACAGTAAATCATGTATTTTCCTATAGTTAATCTCTTAAAAACAGACAAAACTGAAGAAAAAGTTTCTTTTTCAGCAAAGATATCAGTAAATGAATGTAAAAAGAAGCATCTCCAGTGCCTGTCCTTTATCAGACTACATGGGTTTTACTGGTGAATCAATGTTGTAGAAGAAGATGTTCACAACAGAGCCTCTGAACGTCCTAAAGGATCATATCTGATGACCATGAAAAGATGACAAACTGTATTTTACCTCAGTTGTTTACATGCATTGATTGGATTAGTGGTTCAACAGTTATTACTCCTTTGTAGGGCACTCTTTGAAATACTCAGAAATTCAAATTTTCAACCTTAGAGTGTTAGTCTCCCTCCTCTTGCCATTAAACATCCAAACAGCACTTGCTAAAGAGTAAACACATGCAATAAAACAACTGTCATAAGGGTATAAACTAACAAAAATCATTTATATTCATTATTTTGAGCTTCAAAATGTCTATAAAATCTCTCTGAATCATTGTATAGAGTTATAAAAACCACATACTTTTTGACCTCACTGAGGTATGGGATTGGCCCCATATTCAATGTTTGCCTAAATGACCCAAAATAGTCACTTGCCTGATAAAGGGTTAAACACTTTGGGCCACTAGATGCGTTTGGTTGCAAGTGAAGGTTTGGGTCTTTATGGGTTAATTTTTCAACTGTATAAAGATGGTTTCTACTTAAATAAATGACGGTATCTACCTCACGCACTGTATTGTTCACCCAGTCCTGACGTCTCCAAACCTGCATCATCCATCAATCACATTAACAGGACTAAATGTCAACTTTTGTTTGCTTTGGATACATTTTAGATATTGAACCATATAATTACTCAACCAGGAGGCTATTGTCATCATCCATTCATCTCCCTCCAGAAGCTGAGCATGATGGCTCCAAGCGGTTTTCTTCAAATGTGATTGTGTTTGAACTAATGAGCGGTGAGAGAGAGAGAGGAGCTCGCTTACAGTTTGCTTTTAAACGTCTTTGATGAATGACTCCTGTCCCAGTGGCTCGAGCTGTCATTAGCTTGACACCAGATAGAAGTGAAGTCCTAAAAGAAAATGGAAAATTGATTCACCTCAATTTTCATCTGAAGCAAATAGTTCATCCCGTAATCCCACGCGACGGTGCGCCGAGCGATTAGAAAACTGCCAGCGTGTGCTTCCTGCCGCACTCATGTGGAAAGACACTATGCTAATCAGCAGTTATGCCATAGTTTCACCGCTGCTGCACCAGTGTTAATGTAATAAGACAGACAGTCACCAAGGCTTGAGTATAATTTAAGAAACGTTTCAGTGGGAATTATATGAAAAGCTACCTCTATTCTAATTGTATTAGATTTGAGCATGTGTTCTGGGCCCGTGTGAAAAAACATTCGGGGATTTGTGAAAAAAGCTTGACATGCAGAATGACTTTCGGAGCCTGGACAAGATCCCTAAATGATTTTGTCTCTGTAAGAGCATTCATGTGCTTATGTGAAGTTCGTGCTGGATTCTATATTGTGGAAGTGTGGTGATGGTAGATGCCTGCATCACAGAGGCCCTGAAGGACCCAAGAGCAAAGGGATTATTGTGGAATATGTATAGTAAAGTTAATTTAAGTCAATAAACAACTAGCTGCATAAACATAAACTTCATGTAAAGGCAGGACTCACACTGGAATCTTCCAAAGACTGTGTTAATATACACATCAGTGTCCTAGACATTAGGTTTCTGGAGGTATCTTGTCTTTGTCTTTGTGTTTGCACATGTACATGTCAAATCTTGATTTCGGGATAAGCCTATTCAACGTGACATCCTGACTCGCATAAATATACACACCGCTTTTAACTGACGTGTTATCTGTACGCATTTTAAGCTTTCCGCATGTATGTGTCGTTGTTAGTTTCACAAAGACAGCGTGAAACCATGGATTATGTCAAAGAGGAAGGATTCATTTAGCATACACAGGCTAAACAGGCATACTGACAGAGTATCAGCATCTGAATACAAGTTGCATATGGCGACAGGTGTTTTTATGGTTTCTTCAGAGTTGTTACACGTATATGCTATGTAAGTCGCAGAAAAGTCCATGGCTTAGTTGACGCAGCTGTATTCCACAATGGCCTTCACACGATATGCTCGGTACCTTGTGTTATGTAGATTAGATTGTATGCAGAGCTCACAGCTTGTATGAACTAAATAGAGAGTATAAGTGTTTCCAAAGGTCACATGTAGTATAATATGGCTAAGTAATGACATAATAAAAGTATAGATCCACTTATGTTCACGCCGTTATTAGCTCTCTGTCCAACCTGAATTGATGCTTCAAATACCACACACTGAGGGTTAGGGTTATGTTAACCGGAGATCTTGGCATACACTGACATGCGATCAAATGGCATTGAATAACATGCAAAAGGTTGAAAATGCGTAGGTATAGCTCGCCAAATGCCATACGAACTGGCATGACATATAACTCCATTTATTGAGATCAGTCTGGCCTATTCCAAGTTTTGACAAACCCAGAAACTGTAGCTTGAATCCTCCAGTAGTCTCAGGGATACTGTTAGATACATACTGTACATCTTATCCTAGTTTCTGACCGCTATGGTTTACTGTACAAGTGCTCAGTGATGTAACAGATATACAAACATGGTGGTGGCAACTTCGAGTGATGAAAAAAATTACATGTAGATGGAAAAACACCGTATTAAACGACCTCAGCTAAGTTTCCTCTGCTCAAGCAACGCAACAAGTCAGATCACAGTGGAAAACACCACAGAAACATCAGTTTGTGGATCAGTGTTAGAACCAGTCACTGAACTCCATCATGCTGACCCTCTGCCGTTAGTCACAGCTGCATATCGTCATCCACCTCCTTGACCTATTTGGTGACAGTAACAGAATAACAGCTGGAGGACATGTTTAGCTGTTGATCCCGTCTCCCGTTGCTGCAGTAGATGAACTTAACCGTCCTATATGCGATAAACCCACATAGCCTTATTTTCTATAGTCACAGCAACTTTAGAGTGATGCAGCAGTTACTGAAATGTCAGATTAAATGACGATGACATACTGTAAATATATATACTAAAACAAATAGAAACGTCTCATTAATTAGATGCAATGCCCATTTTATGTCATCTGGAACAAGAAAACACATATTACAGTCTTTAGTCCTATGTTGCTTGGACTATTGTTTCATTGCGTGGTTGAGTGCTGCTAAAAAAGACCTTGATAAGCTCCAGACTCGGGCTGCTAGACTAGCTCTGGGCTGTCTGTTTTGAACCAGTGTTAATGCAATGCATCAAACACTGTCATGGATGAAAGTCAAGGACAGATTGGCACGTAGTTCTGTGTTGTCTTTGCATAAAATCTGGACCTCACACAAACCCTTTAGCCAGTTCTTCAAACTACTGCACACCTGTAACAGACATGGGTTGAACACGAGACAAGCCTCTAATGCTTCTTTTACTTTGCCTTTGCCGAGAACTAATGCACTCAAAGACATATTTATATAGTGACCCATCTCATATTGGAATATGTTACCTCCAGAAATGATGTTCATAAGTTATCATGTTGTTTTTAAAATAAATCTTGAGAAATCTTTAATCAGTAATAAAGCAATGCTAAATTAATGTTAAATCCTCACCCTCACCTGTCTCATCTGACTAGATGGACCCCCTCATGTGCCCCCACCCTACTGCATCTTTATAGACTGGAACTACATCTGCAAATGGACGTCCATCAGTCCTGGTTTCATTTACAGCCTGTTCATCCATGGGAGTGGATCTGTCCTTCACTGTGGTTTCTCTTTTCCCACTGGATTTTTGGAGTTTTTCCTTTTTGAGAAGGAGGGTCTAAGGACAGGGGATGCCTGGGACATTAATCCATTTCCTTCATCTACTGTTTATTTGACTGTTGTTTATTTTTATATCTGACTTATTCTGTAAAGCCCTATGAAGCAACCTTGTTGTAATATAGGACTCTACAAGTAAAACTGAATTGAAAATTGAATTGAAATGAATGTAACTATTTTTTTTTCTGCCTGTGTTTTGTAAATGTATAAATTGTAATACTTTTATATTGGGAATGGACCCCAGGAAGAATAGTCTCTACTTTGGTAGAGACTAATGGGGATCCTTAAATAAAGAAAAACTGTACATACTAGTATTTATCATGAAGTCTGGGATGTGAGTATACTGTTTATGTTCCATGTAAACAGAATCCAAAATACTGCATGATAAAACTGGATAAGCAGGCTACCCATGTGCAGGTAAACACAGTCATACTGTATTTGCAGATCTTCTCCATGGCCATTGTTATTCTTTTCTTCTTGTTCATCTTGACTTTAAATCACAGACAAACCACTTGCTTTCTCCTCTTTTTTCAGTTGGTGCCACCGGTTAAAGTAACTGACAAATTAGTCCATATTGGTCAGGTGGTGTCAGTTAGGGCTTAATAAAAAACACTGATGAATGACATAACACTTCATAAACAATGGTGCCAAACACACACTGTACACCCCAGCTTTATCAAAGTCCAAAAAAAATGAATATTGATGACTCGCTGTATATGAACTGTGTGCACTGTACATCTGCATCAACAAGTTTCTAACTTTTATCTGCAAAACTTGCACAGTAGAAAAGGCACAAGGCAGTTATTCATCCATATTCCCTTAAAAAAGATAAATGTATTATGCACATTATTCCAATACAAAATATTACAAATGTCAATGATTAACCAAACAACACACACAAAGGGCCAGTCTAAGCTAATTTCTTATTTTTAATACTATTATCATTTAGAATAAATACTAATTATCTCTTTTCCTTGTCCATGTGGCAGCAGACATCCTCATCATTACACCTTAAACATGTACAACCATTATTCCCAGTGACAAAAATGTGTTGTAGTAGATCATAGTTGAAAACTACTCTACTACTACTACTACAGTTGTTTCAGTGGAAACTTAGTTCACTGGTGTAATGAAAGTGCCTCAGTAAATTATTGACAAATACTTCAGCAACAAACTTTGCATAGCCTTTAGATTTGAAGTATGTGTGTACTATAGGGATGCATTTAGGGCTGTAAACCATAAAGGTGTGGGTGTTCCTCATGGTAAACAAGGCTGAATAAGGACATCACAGCAAGAACAGAGGTAAAAAGTAGGAAAAAGAGGCTAAATGAGTAGAGGATACCATCTACTCCAGCTATAGCACACATCACCATTGTGTTCCTTTAGTGCCCATTTGTTGTGTTCACCATCTGTTTCCTCTTCTGTGTTTTGACTTTATGGATCCTGGTTATCTCAGCCTCAGGCTCAATGCCATTTCAATGCAGACAGCTCATCAAGAGGAGTGACAAGTGTTGAAGTGTGAACGTAGCTAACAGAGGAAATGTGGGTAGGACCAAAAATACACTCAGGTGTTATGGCTTCAGTATTTCCTTCATAGAGAGAAGCAAAATGTGAGATGAATATATATATATATATATATATATATATATATATGTAGATAGATATAGATATCTATATATAATATACATACATATATAGTCCATTTGTTGACAGTGGTGGAAGCTCAATTTTTCATTTTCTCTTTGGGTTAACTTACAGCCTGTGTTGCATCTCTGGCAACCTCAATCAGTGTTCACATTTCCATCAAAATATTTCCATTACCATCACTCCAGAAAAGCCAGATGCATTAGTTTAGTTTGGTGCATTCTGTTTCGCTTCCCACCCTACTTTCACATCTTTTCAATTTGTCCCAGGCAGAGATGAGCTGAAAAACAATATTAATGCACTATAAAGCCAGTATACATGTTTATTTCCTGTGCTAAGATGTGCGTATGGAATATAGTATAGTATATATTCTTCCTTTCTGTTTTCTTCTCTTATCCAATTAGTCTAATCCACGTCGGTTTGAAGCACCCAGGCAATAAGCCCTCACATTCTATGTGTATAAGGGATCCACTGACTCAGCTCTGTGTCCTTTAGTGAATGTGCACATTTTCTGCTTTGAGTCTGAGCTGCAAAACAATGCACCCATCAGCTTTTCATTTCTATGCCTTTATTTGAAATTGAACAATAAAGAGCAGACATTAAGAGATGGGGACATGCAACTAATGTCCCCCAGACCATGAGTCAAACTGGGGACAATACTGATGCAATCAGTGCCCTCAGCCACAGATCGCCACCTAATGGTGCTTTTAACCTCATGTAGGACTTTAGCACTGTCAGGTAACAGCACTTTTGAGCCACTTATATTATCTAGAGTAAAATACCTAAACAAGTATTAGTTATGAGTCCTCTCAGTTATTATTTTAAGCACAAATAATGCATTGCTGCAAGGTTGAGGTTTATTGAATGTGATGAAATTGCAGAAATAGAATATAATATTCATAACTATGGTTTCATTTGTGAATAAACGCATGGAAATGAGGATCATTGTGGTTGTTTTAGGAGGACTTCAGAAAAGTACTCAGACAGATAATTTCTCATAGGCTTTGTTGAATTATTAACTGGATTGTTTTATTGGAAGCACTTCACATGACGTCACGTGATGGACATAGAAATGTTTATATCATTCATAGTATCGACAAACAAAATGCACCTGAAGTACTGCTCCAAACCCAGTAGAAATCAAATAGTCACAGAGCACTCTAAAAGCTCTGTAACACTCAGCAAAGGCAGCACCAGTCCACACTAATGAGGACCGAATGTTAACAAGGGATGACCTGAACCTCAACTAGTGGGTCGTGACCCAACAGTGAGTCACAGTTTCATCCTGACCAGAGTAGGTCATGCAGTGTGTGTTCTTAAAAAAAAAAAAAAAAAAATCAACATGCATCAAAGACTTGCAGTACGCACTAACTGAAAGATAACAGGCAAAATGTATATTGTCATTATAGACAAGATGGACCATATACATACCACAGAGGGAGTTTGATGAAAATTTACAAACCAAGGATTAAAAAGGGACTGAAAATCAAGTGTGTGATATGTCATAACTGAACTATCAAAACTGAAACATCATTTAGAACTGAAAAGTGCACTGTTTTTACATAATAAGACTTACTTTTGCTTATTTTGTATGCACAGTTGTGATGTTCACAGTTTATTTTTTACATAATTAGTGTGTTTCAAATCCAGTGATAACAATATTCTCATATTTTATTTAAAAGTTTGGAATTTTTCATGACACAGAAAAAATATCTTATCATGTTGGTTTGTCTGAATTATTTAAAAGTGGGCTGCAACTTGATGACTGCTGGAAAATATGTGTCCCAAGGTGAGAACCCCTGACCTGTGTCACAGTGGTCTAAGGCATCCAACATGTAAAGAGTACAGCGTGTTGCTGATAACTCATCTAAATGCCTGATGCACATGGGAAGATTAGTCATGCTAATCGCTCTCATTGGAAATTAACATAAGGCTACAACAAAGATACTTTCCCAGATGGTATAGGGAGAGTCCAATACAGGTGGGACATTTTACAGATTTTCAATGACACACAGGATAAACTATTTATATCACCAGTATCAGGGCCTTAGTGGGCCCCTTTTTCAGTCTGGGAGTTTCATGCTCAAACCAGCCCACTTTGATGGAGGAACTTGAATAAATTAAACAGCAGCTATCTTTTACAATACCTTTTTAAACAATATATTTAATTAAAATTTAAATCGGATAAAGCTTTATAAGATAAAAAATATGTATATATGAGTTGAAATTTAAATAATTTGAAATTAAAATTGCATTTTTCTCCTCAACAGAGAGGTGCTCTATTGTTAGTAGTGGATTCAGAAAAAATGGGGAGGGGCACTATATACATACATGTATGATATCCTTCTGCAAATTGTCATATTCCTGCTTGCTTTGTTTACAGAACATACTGTGCATTAGGGTCATATTTCACAACACAATATACACTTTAATCTCAATTAACCCTGAACCTTAGATGTCACCGTCACAGCCTGAAAAGTACCAAGACAACCACATAGCAAGTAGGTCAGATTTTGGCCAAAGGAGATTTAGCTCAACAGGTAACACTTTGGACAGCAACGTGGAAGACTGGAATGTGATTCCTGATCAGAATAGCACATTTTATTTAATTTGACCACTCCAGACTCGTGGGCCCAACCAACTTCAACATTTGGGAGGGAAGAATTCCCTCAGATGGTTGAACCCATCTAATCTACTGCGATGGAGGGGCTGTGCTGTCAGATGAATGGAGAATGAATGCAAGAAGATTAGATACATGAGAGAAAAGTGTCAAAATTATTTTTCCCATCCAATCAGCCCAAACTGGAGACTGACATGAACCGGCCAATTGGGAATCCTCCCAAATCTCCTGATTAGCCACTCCACCCTTGACCAGCAGGAACAGGTTCTACACTAACTGAGAACCACCTGCTTCTTCTACTTCTTCTTTTATAGCAGTTTGATCCAGCATTAATGCACAGTATTACCATTCTGTATACTGGAGTGGGATACAGTGCTATTATGAGCCTAGAATAGACAAACCAAACAGTGGCTCTAATGAAGGTCTTTTGTGTTTTTAGTGGCCACTGGGTGGATGAGGCAATGAGCATTCAGCGGGTTGCAATCTGCAATTTCACCCAAAGATTACACTCTCAACCTTTCAATGAAATACTCATTTGATGGCATAAAGACACCAGACAAGATAGCACAACAAACACTCACTACTACGGCACCAAAGAAGCAGTACAACACATTCATGTACTTTCATGTGACACACACAGCAGCAACATACCACAGATTATAGCAGTGAAGACCTGCCATAGGCCGATGAGGAAAGATGTATGTCAGTACACAGTGACACGCTGTTTCCTTGTGCCATAAACCAGTCAAACAGCAGTGACATGATACTGATAACTATACAAAGGTGCCAACTGGTGGAAAACACCATGATGGGTGTCAGTGTTTACAAGCCGCACACAGGAGAACATGAATGTGACAGTAAGCGTTACTATAGCTGGTAAAAGTGAAATTGTAACAGTGAAATAAAAATGACTATCACACCAGTGAAACCAAAATAACAGCAGTCAAATAACAGAACAAGACAGTCCACCTAGAAAAGGTGTAGGATACATACTGAAAAATATTTAATACAAATATGACCAACAATGAAAATAAATAAAAATCTGACACTGTGGTGGGTGTAACATGCATGAATACATTAAATATCAACCCGTATGTTGATAGATATATGACATAAACTGAGCAGGAGCTGAAGTCCAATGGTACACACCTCCAGGAAAACTGCACGCATATTTTTAACACACCCCATAACTTAAACAAACCAAACCACCTTGGCTCATGGTTACAGCCCACTCATCAGTTTCACATCTGTGAGGCTTAACTGCTCTCTGTCCCCTGCATCCCGTTCAGATTCTTTGCTGTCATATGACTATTGTACACTGGCTGAGTTTGCCTGGGTGCCATTGATAGTAAATTTACTTCATTTTTCCTCTGCCTGATGATTAGAATCATCAGAACAAATAAAACAAAGTTGTTTTTCTTAAAGTCTGATCCTCAAACGTTGCTGTGTGAATACTGTTCCTGTTTCTGAGCCTGTGTGCAGCTAGAGTTTGGGTTTGTTTGGATTGTGCCATTTTACCATACACTGCATATGCTGCACTGGACGGAGAATAATGATGTTTATGCATCTGTTGTGGCTCAGGATGAAGATGCATAATCACTCTCGATCCACTTTAGGGGTGACATGGCATATTAGATATAAACATATATTAAGCCTTAAACTCTGTAGATGTATGTTACAGTTTCATGGGACTGCCTTCAGTTGTCATCACGGGATCATTGTTTTGATTAGCTTATGCAATGTCACGCTTTTGCTGTGGCATCACTTATTCCCCAAATGATTATGCAATATCGCAGTAAATGTCACATTTATTTCCTTCCAGAATTGTATTAATTTAAAGCCAAGATCTTGCGTTGATGATGCAAGAGCCAGATCACTGCATAAAGTCTTCTCCATCACAACCCAAAGATTCTCAATGAGCTTCAGGTCTGGACTCTGTGGTGGCCATTCCATGTATGAAATGGATTTTTCATGCCCCTGAATCACATCATCTTGGAAGGAAGAACAAATCCCCTCATGTTCAGACCTGTTCATTCAGTATATGCAGGTTCAGCTGACCTCATTTTATGGATAATAAGACCTGATCAACTGAACCAACCCCAGATCACAACACTGCTGCCACAGGCATGTACTGTGGGCACTAGGCATGATGGGTAATCACTTCATCCACATTTCTTGTCATACTGATACAACAATCATTCAAGAACAGAGCTGATCTGGACTCATCAGACCACATGACCTTTTTCCACTGAAACACAGTCCAATTTTTATGCTCTTTATCAAATCAAAGCTGATTTTTTTTTCAGATGAACTTCACTGATACACGGTTTTCATAAGGCTACACAGCTGTTTTTTTTAGTTCTTTTGCATTATACATGTGTTCGTGCTATTTTTCACAATAAAACACAATGTTGATGTTTTTATTATATGACTTTCACCAGACTGTAAAAAAAATAAATAAATAAAAAAAAAATCAACATTCAAGATTTTAACCCTTTAAACTCTAAGCCTAAAATGGTCTGCCTGGACTTTTTTCTTATTTTGACCAACTAAAAGGTTAGAAAATATGCTGTAAGTGAGTCCATTTGCACATAACCCTAACCCCCCCCCAATACACACACACACACACGCGCACACGCACACACACACACACGCACACACACACACACACACACACACACACACACCTTTCAAAATCTAGCAATCATTTACAGTTTACTGCATGTTATAATACTGTGGAAATAGCTTCTTCTCCAGCTTCTAGTACAAGCATGAGTGAAATTATCATATTGACCCAATAAAACGTATAAAGTGCAACGTCTCAGGCTTCAGAAACCGTTGGAATTTTTTAAGTTGCACAAACAATGAAAGAGTTACAGCCATCTAAACTGCATATGTGGAGGGTGTGTCAGCGATGACACGTCAGGTTTAAAAGAGTTAAATGAATTTAAATTAAAGATATAGTGGTTCTATCCCTCCATATTTTAATAATGCATTGGACAGTTCTTCACACAAATTTTAGTAGTTTCAACAATCTCTTTATGTGTCTTCTTTGCTTGATGCAGGCCAGTACTTTGACCCTTCTGAAACAGTTACATCTTTTCCATGAGGATGGGAAATATCTGCTAACATGCTTTTTGAAGAATGGTTATGGTTATTAAAGAAGTTACTCACTGCATCAGTCGGGGTTGAAGAACTTGTTGTAACTGAATGGTATTCATCACTGCTGGTATTGTCTCATGGAAAGGCCTAGTAGTAAATGGCTTTGGTGATCCAAGCCAAGCCTGGTATTAGTCCACTGGATTGGTTCCACAAATCAGAATTTTTTTCTGAAGATGTTACAGTCTATTATGTTACAGAGACAAGCAGGCATGCACTCAGAGTTTCGTGAATTTATTCATGGAAAAACATAACTTTCTGGCACATACGCAGATAGTCAGAAAACCAGGGCATTGAAAAACAATGGAAAACACAAGGGAAAAACATAAGGAAACAGGCTTGAATACACGGGTGTAAAGATAGCCTACATTATAGTCTGGCAGAGAACAAAGGAACAGTGAATGGTATATATAGTGTGGTGATTACACAGTGGACAACAGGTGAGTATGTGTGGAGAGTGGGATAATGAAGGGAAATGACAGGATGTTTGCAAACAGCATTAAAGAATCCAACTTTGGAAACGTAAGCATCTGTATGTGTATATGAAGGCATTTACAGAACTAAACTAGGTGGATAGGCTTTATGAGTGTGATTATGAAAGCAAAAGTTGTGTTAATAAAAAAGTTAGGTTTGTGTTTTTTGTAGTGTCCCAGACAGTTTCTTTTACTTAAAAACTGGCTCTTTGCCCACTGAGGTTTAACCATTTTCTGACACCTGACAGCTCTGCCACTTAGAAACATTGCATAACTAGAATCCAATTTTCTGTTTTCCTGGATGACAACATCTGCTCATCCTGTCTGTCTGATAGAGACTTGAGATGACATTTCTAAATCCTTATGTCATAACTGAGCTTCAAGACACAAAGCGTACTGAAACTCCACCGACCTAACTCATCTCCATCTCTCTCTCTATAGAAATTAACGCAATTCAGTCAGTGAGTGATTTATTTACACCCCCTTCCTTTCAATCCCCATCTCTGTTCTGTCTCTTCCCTTCCTGTGGGAGGGTGAAGAAAACATCAAGCAGACCAGACCGCAAGACGCCAGATCTCAGAGGATCCAACCTGATCCAGCCCACCCCGCCCCCTCCTTTTGCATCCTTATTCTTTAATAAACTGTCAGACTAATTTCTTGTTAAGGCGTGGTTTGTACTCATTTACATGTGACAAAAACCCACTCAATCACCCACATGGCTGCTGTATACTTATGTATGTATCTGATCTGTGTGAAACGCTGCTAATCCTGCTATTGCCTGACCTTTGGAGATGAGAACACATCACATGGTTAAAAATACAGGAGAGATGAATCTAGTCCGCAGTCAAAAATGAAAAAAAAAAAAAACTGACCACAGATGGGAAGTCACTTGAGGCCACAGTACGAGGAAAAATAATTTACCCTCGTGATTATTTTTCCCGTTACTCCAACATCGGGATGAAAGTAATATTTCTTGTTCCCTCTGCAGAATTGCACAGGTTTATTACCTCCATCTGTCTGACGGAGTGCTTTTCACCTGAATATTTTACGTGTATTGGCATGAAATCTAACTTGTGGCACATGTTGTTGACCAAGTTGCTACCACCATCTGGTTAAATACATTTTTCATTATAGATCAAAAAATGCCCATACAATATCCTCAGCTGCTCAAAGTTAAATGCACATTAATTGCTGAATACATTCTCATTCCCAAGTTGAAAAAAGGTTGATTTCTCTGACCCCTCCCTGCAGAGTCACTCCTATGCTGCACATCAGCTTTCCTTGTGTAAAAATTGCCCTCAGCCCGGCATAACGTTGCCTGTGATAACTGAGAAGATGAGGTCTGCGTGCTATTGAGTGCCTTCTTGCTTAGCTTGTGAATTTGCATTACGCCTCAGCGGTTTATGCTAAAAATGGAGGCAATTGAGGCCGGTAGAAGTTGTTTCAATCAGCATTATAGCACAGCACAGATGATCAGAATCAGATTCGTATGCAGGGATAACCACTGTCCTTGTCTCTAGGCAAAGAGCAGGACCGACAGAAAGGCACAGCAAGAGCTTGCAAGGTTATTAAACCCATCCTGACGCACACACACTTCCTTCTACCTCTCTATGTCATCCAGTCATCCTCACACACACACACACACACACACACACACACACACACACACACACACACACACACACGGACATTCAAAGACTGACATGTTGCTGGAGCTGTCCTCAGGCAGGCAAGCGCACCATCTTTTCATTCTGGTCACTGTGTAACTTGACCTTCTGCATTGTGGCAGCTGATCTTACTTGGAGGATACGGCCCTGGGTATTGTACTGGTGCTGTCACATGGTGTTGCACACCGCTCATATTAATTATAATAACATGATTTATTGAAGCCAGGCTTCAGTCTAATCCCAGAGAAAGGATCCATGTTAAATCCAGAACAATATTGACATCTAGTGGTTTAAGTCTAATTAATTTTCTTAATACAGTTAGTGAGTACCACTCCCCAGTCCCAAAAACATGTAAATGAAGTTATAATTTATGCATGCAAATGAAAGCTGAATTGATTTCTTTGGTCTGTAATGTAATGATAATAATGAAGTAAAACATCTTATAACATTTAGTCAATGAATAAATCAAAACAGCAGCTAAAATGTAATCGCATTTGGAATTAAACATGACGCCAGATAAATGCAACATAACAGTTCTCTCACACTGACACTCTGCTCATTTAGCCAGTGTTCAGCTCATGCATTTTTATGTGTGTTCATTAAATGATTTATTCATTTATTACAGCACTTGTATAACCTTGTGGAGTGTGCCTCACATTTTCAGTTTCTGAGTGAATCGTTTAGCACTGAAATATAATTTTATCATTTCATTTCTATTTTACACCACACCTTCTAACAGTTTTTGAATCTGGACTGCTCTTGACTCAGTGAATTTGCCTTTTGTTTTGATATTTCAATATGAAAATTTCAGTTTGACTCTATAATTTGGACAATTTTAAACCTACAAAAAAACAAAAACAAAAAAAAAAAAAAAAAAACCAATAGTTTGCCTCAGGTACAAATAGACAGTAAAGTGTTTCATTCATTAATTCAACCTTTATTGAGGACAGAAAAACTTGGTCCAAAAGATAAGATACGATGGTGTTTAAGATGGGAATCTGATAGGAAATGCAAACAATAGTTACATACTGTAATGGGCCACTGAGGTATTAAGAAAGTCTGATTCTGTCACTCCAGTAAAGGGTTTATCTAATGGGAGACATTTAGTGTGGCACTTATTTAACTGATATTAAAAAGTTTTTTTTTTAAAAAAGTCAAAATTAACTGCAAAGAATGAGATCTACCTTTTTAATTCTTATAGAATAAATAAATAAACAAATACATTTAAAAAAACCTCTAAGCCTACATTTCCCATAATGCACCAAGTAGCATCTTGCTCAAAACCCCCTCTCCTCATCTGTCAAACCCTTTGTCCTTTATACTGACAAGTATCACTGTAATAAACATTTTACTTCATCTTTTGAGTTTAATTCATTTACACTGTCAATTAAAATAGTTATGAAATGCTTCAGAATTTGCTTTTACATAATTGTACCTAACATTGACTTTTCAAGCTCATAGTTTTAAGTTTAATAATCATAAATTATATCATTATAAAACATAAGTAACTGTCTGGTTTCTTTAACTCTCACTTAGGAGGAAAAACTAGCATTTAAACTTAAGAGAATCACTGATTTGATATTTATTACAATAATTATCAGTAGCAACACAAATATCTATATCATAATAATATTTATCACACACAAGAATGGGACATCCTACAAACTGTAGACTATGTGTGATGTTTTCCAATATTTTTGTTTCTATAGTGTGTAATGACAACGTCTGGGTTATTTTTTCAGATTAAGCAAAAATTTTACAGATATCTATCTATCTGTCTGTCTGTCTGTCTGTCTGTCTGTCTGTCTGTCTGTCTGTCTGTCTATCTATCTATCTGGATTTATGATGCTGTTTATTCCATTTTCTGTTCACACAAATATATTTTACTATACTATAGCCACACAAATCTCAGTTATTTCCTTTTTTTTTTTTTTTTGTCATAGCTTAACTTTCACCATCATTATTAAGACAGTGGATTGTGAATAATACCTGACCAAACATGCTGAAATGATAGATTTATTGATCAATGAGCTGCCTTAAAAGCACTCAGGACAACAAGTGCTCCTGTTTCCATCAAAGTATGTGAGAGACAATGTGAGAGGTGCACAAATAATGAAAAAGAAGTTTAATTCCAGCAGAAGATATCATCTTTACTTACTACTTCTGAGCAGACACAGTACTTAACTGCCACTGAAAAAAGACAAGTGAGGTCAGGGACAAGGCTGAGGAATCAAATCAATGTAATTTTTGTGTCACAAAAATAGTGGAACTTCAAATGTCAAGTACCATGACTGAAGATTTCACTTTAACAGGGACAAACCTGCTGTTTGTGTCCCTGTAAACATGTCTGAAAGCTTTTGGAAAGTGTTTACAGTTGCAGGAAATGACTTTTGGAAAACATTTTCTGGCAGCTTGGAGAAATCATCACATTTGAACACTTTGGGTGAAAATGGGGGAAAAGTGTGAAAGTACATACGCACTTGCAAAAACCTAAAACAGTACAGGAATGTGTTGACTTAAAATGCACACACAGGTACACACAACACCTGTACATCCTTTTGTTTACTGACAAACGCTTGTGTGTGACATAAATAATAAGCTGATGTTCAGGGTTCAGACTGGAGGGAAATTATGCCAAAACTCTCCTAATGACTTTTGATTCTGGCACTGACTGCAATACTTAAGAAATGAGATGATACATGTATGATCCTCTTGTCAAAATGTCCTCCAGCACAAGATGAGATAAATTTCCCAGGTTTGCGGGAGGCTCTTCCTTTCTGGTGTCATGCATAATTCTCTGTGGACATGGGGGTCCGGGGGTGTGTGCTGCAGCCACTGTCACTTGTCAAGACACTCAGTGGGCTATTTGTTATTCCTCATCTGTGAGAGGGACTGACATTTCCCATTGGCAGTTGAAGCACATCTTGCTGTGCCCTCTGCTCCCTTCATCTCTTGTGGTTTGCTCAGCTGAAATGGGACAAAGCTTGTGGGGGCTTATAGAAATTCATGGGGGAACTCCGGCAGAGCCACATCCAGGGGTTCTCTGACAGATGTGCCATGGTATTGTAGGGCAACAATCAATTCCAGAGACTGGTGGATCACCTTATTAAATAAACTCACGCAGGAAATGGAAGCATGAAGATAATTATATTTGAACCCAGGAGGCATGTTAAAACTTTTCATGCTTCAAAATCCATGCATCGACTGAGGCTAAAGAAATCAAATATGTTTTACACTGTGAGATGTATGGATTTATACTGCACCACATAGGAAAGAATAACGTTTAGTCAAATGACATCTGTTGGAGTGAATTAACCCTTTTCTGCTGGTTAATAATTTGAAAACTACAATATCAGTAAAGGAAATAAGGGAACGTGAAACATGAAAAACTTAGAGACTGTGAAGTTCCAATTTATAAACGCATATTAAGTTTTATATACAACTCAACAGACAAGAAGTTAAGAAACTGTGACACTGTTTTTGAGGGCACTAGGACTGTAGAAACAAAATAGCTGAAAGACATTTTTATCGGCTTCTTCAGCTGCTAAAGAGTTTGTTGTGTTTTCCAGCTAGATGTTAACTTTATCTGTCTGCAAAATAAGGAGGAACTGTGGCGTCACCCATTGGCTTCTGAGCTGCTGTTTTGACGCCTGTAGTTTGTGATTTTTTTTCCCCCGTGTTGGCTTTTTGGAACCAGAAGTGTATTTGGATAAAAGGGGCTGAACTATGGGAGCCCAAGGAGTCCAGGGTGAGCTAATGCTAAGTGCTAATGCTGAGCTAACTTCAGAAAGCACTGCATAACAACGGTCACTTTTACAGTTTTGTTAGTGGATCATATAAACCACAACTACACTGGACATTGGTCACATACACTATTTAGGACAAAAATGTTGAGACATATCCCATTCATGTTAATTTGAAATATTATCATGATAAATGATCATCTTATTTGTTTCCAGCATTGCCAGATAGGAAATGACAAATTATTGTACCAGAAGCTTAAAATTATCGTATTTTTGAGGAAAATTATAGTACATATCCTATTTGATGTTGCTCATGACCCTCTGCCTCAGTGAAACATTACCACAGATCGTGTATAGTAGAGTTTATAATGCAGTTTGACCTTTAAATAAACTAACAGCGCTGTTGGAAAAAAGCCCCCACTGGCAAAACAGCGTCCCCACCGGTGTGACGTGCACGATGAGTCCTATTTAAGCATCTCCTTAACCATCATGTATCAAGGTCCTATATCATAAATATTTTGAGACTTCTGTTTATACATTACAAATGAACACCAATCAATCCACTTAAACTCCTAAAATGCTTGATAATTGAAAGTTGCTGAAGAAAACTGTTTTACAGTTTTAGTGTGTTCAAAACACACTTTCTGAATCAAAAATGAAAATCAGGTGTCTCTTCAAATAACATTTCACCTGAGCTGCTGAAACCTTCATAAATGTTTGTTTACGTTTCGTGTTGCTATGCCACCTCATGCGTCACTTTTACTACATTGTGTGTTGATTGGCTGTAAAGAGGGACATGAGATAATGCACAACATCAGGTGCAGTGCAGGATGTATCCTGTTTGTGTTTGCTAATGTATTGAGGAGGTCAAATTATCATACAGTATGGGATTTTTGGAATTCTTGATCGTACATTGTGCAGAGGGTGAAATTATCGTACAAATACGATAAGTATCATACATCTGGCAATGCTGTTTTTTTTTCTAAAAAATGTATGACTAGGGCTAATTCCTTTAAGTATAAAGGCTGATTTTTCTCCCAAAGAGAGTTGTAGAAACTAGATGGTTACTTTATAATGATTATTACAGGGTCACAACGCCAAAAATATTTCAGAAATTATAGAGGTAGAATATGAAAACAATTCTAATATTTAAAAATAAATTAAACAGTGAGAAAAATTAACCAGAATTTAAGTACGGCAGGCCAAGCGGCGTGCGGCCATCGCGGTCACTGAGGCGAAAACTCGGGCGTGGGAGGAGTTTGGTGAGAGCATGGAGGAAGACTACCGATGGGTCCGAAGAGATTCTGGCAAACCGTCCGGCGCCTCAGGGGGGGAGGCGACAACTGGCCCACACTGTTTACAGTGGGGACGGGAGCTGCTGACGTCAACTGAGGAGATAGTCTGGAGGTGGAAGGAAGACTGTGAGCAGCTCCTCAATCCCACCAACACACATTCAGGGGAGGAAACAGAGACGAGAGGCCAGGAGGCGGATGGACCAGGATGGACCAGTCTACGAGGCAGAAGTGGCCCAGGTAGTGAAGCTACTCTGTTGCGGTGGAGCCCCGGGGGTTGATGAAATCCGCCCTGGGTATCTGAAGGCTCTGGAGGCTGTGGGTTGTCTTGGCTGACACACCTCTGCAACACTGCGTGGACATCGGGGGAGGTACCTTTGGAGTGGCAGACCGGGGTAGTGGTCCCCATCTGGAAGAAGGGGGACCAGAGGGTGAGCTCCAACTACAGGGGGATCACACTCCTCAGCCTCCCCGGTAAGGTCTGCTCCAGGTACTGGACAGGAGGGTACGGGCGATAGTTGAACCTCAGATCGAAGAGGAACAATGTGGTTTTCATCCTGGACGTGGAACTGTGGACCAGCTCTACACCCTTGCTGGGGTGCTGGAGGGGGCATGGGAGTTTGCCCATCCAGTCCACATGTGTTTTGT
>JAPQRP010000017.1:12323448-12339653 GCA_037367295.1 Apogon hyalosoma | reverse complement strand
AGACTCTTTTCTAAAGGTGACACCCGTGGGGGGGTGGGGGTAGGTGGGGGGGTGTCATGTCTCTGTTGGACTTAGTAAAACTCCTTAATTGAAGATATTTGAAAAAATCTTTACGGGGGATGCAAAATTTCCCAACCAAGTCTTCAAATGTTAAAATATCCCTGTTGTTATCTTTTATTTGTTTACTCCCCCTTTTGGCCCAAATTTGGAAGCCACCATCTGCTCTACTGGGCTTAAAGTAATTATTACCTCAAATTTGGGTTGAGACAGGACAGAGAATATGTATGTCCAACATATTTTATAATTTCTTGCCAAACAACTATCATATTTTTAACTATAGGATTACAAATAATATTTTTAAGCTTGTTGGGTTCATCTGAATATAAAAAACTGGGGAATGGGAGCTTTAGGGTAGCCTACATTCTGCTCGAATGATTATGATGACTGATTCTCCTTTCCTTTCTAATTATCAACTGATTATTTCTTAACAAGTGCTGGTGGAAAAAGCCAGCTTTCACCAAACAAAAAAACAAACAAACAAACAATAAATAACAAGAAAACTCATCCAGCCAGTTTGGTTTTGGTGTAAACGGACATAATCACAAACACATGAGATATCACACATTAAAACAATCATCACAAATACACCATGAAGGGGTTTTAAGACTAATCTGACACATTTCAACTGAGTAAAAAAAGTATGTATAATAAACAGATAAAAAAAAAAAAAAAAAAAAAAGAAAAGATACATGAGGTCATTATAATGTCACTGGAACTTAAATAAAGGTCCGCTTGAATTTACCAGGACAGATGCAGTAGAAAAGTAGGACAGATCCAGATCAAACCTAGACCTGAAAAGGACACAGCGATTCTATAACAACACAGATACAACTTGTTGCTGCAATGTGACAAATACAAATGTAAGTGTCAGGCATGTTTTTTTTCCCTCTGGAACAGGGGTTTTCTGAAGAACTGAATGAATGTAACTTGGACTAAATAGTGTGTAACATACATTAAAATCACACGCTCCAAGCTGTTGATAAAGGCATATAGGGGTTCTTTTATGATCCAGGTAAATACAGGAGGGGTAATTTCATGGAGGAAACTGAAGATGTAACAGAGATAAACAAAGAAGTGACATAGTTTTGGAGCTGAGGCCCTTAACCTTTGGTATAAACACACTGAGGAAGGGTTAGGGTTAGTGATGTGCTGAAATATCAATATCTCCAATGCCAGATCTTTACACTCTAGAATCGATTCACAAATCAAAACATCGATACTTTTGATACTTTGGTCATTTGAGATAATGCATATCCGGAACACAGTAGAAAGTAACTAAAGTATTGGGATCTTGTCCAAATGACACACAATTGGTGGGAACTACTTCTTCTTCCGTCTGGGTGAGTGTGTACTGCGTCACACTTCTCTTTCAGTCAACTCTCACTCATTCACTCAGTCTGTACTGAGCAAAAATGGAACAGACTAAAGAGGAAAACAGTAAATATGCAATTGTTCCTTAACAAAAAACATGAATGAGGGAAAGTGTCGATGTTGGATGCTTTTGTTGAAGTTACATGTTCAGTATTTTCATGTTTCATGTTAACACGTTCATGTAACTTGAATTAATATGCAAGTTTTCATTTTTATAATAGCTCTTGATAATTAAACAAAAAAACTGACTCTCATCTTTTGTATTCTTTATGAAGTTATGATTTGAAATACACTATTTTTGTTAGATTTTCCAGACATTAACCCATAAAGACCCAAACATCCACCGGTGACCAAAACCAGCTACTGATCTAAAATGTTTAATACCTGTGGATCGATTACTCTTATCAATTCATGTAAATAATTGCTGTAAAATGCAGTTATTCATCTTTTCATGATCAGCAGATATGACCCATTTGGATGTTCAGCGGGGCTCCATAGTTACTGTGGAAACACCGTCATCTTCTGTAACACTGATTCACCAGTAAAACCCATGGAGTTGGATCAATGACAGTGGAAGAACACACTTTGTTTATGTTCAGTTAGTGATAGATTTTGCTGAAAAAGTCACTTTTTCTTCAGTTTTCTCTATTTTTGATATAATATTCCTCAACTTTACTCTCAGCTTTTAAAAACATCTACATGATCAGTAAATTAAATGTAGGAAAACACCTGATTTTCAAAGAAAAAACACAAAATATAGAAGATAATATTAAAATAAATGGTGATAAATCACTTAAGAAAGGTTAAATGTAGAGAAAAATGTATTTGGGAACTGACATAAAAGTAGCACTGGGTCTTATGGGTTAAGTGTATTTGTACGAAGTATCCGTATCAGATCAGTATCTCCTGAATTTTACTCGGTATTGGATCAGGAAAGAAATCCCTGGTATCGAACATCACTAGCTAAGGTTAGAAGAAGAAGAAGAAGAAAGTCAACAATAACAAACATGGCAATGTCAGATGAGATATTTCTAATGTGGATACTGAAGTTGATATTGAAAAGGGCAGTTGTCATAAATATGTCAGTAGTTTTTTCATTAACTCACACAGGCGCTCTTTGATAAATTCCACCATTTCTGTTAATTATTCTCTTCAAATCTCAGCACTGCCTTCTCGGTTCCCGGTGGTACTGTTCTGTATTCTCTGTCGGGTTTCTGTAAACTCCCAGGGTCTGAAATACAGAAATACAGACATTATGAATGCAGAGGACAGACAGAACGCTCCATCTGTATGCGCGTGTGTCTTTAACCTAGAGCATGAATGGGCCTTAATTACAGCTACTAGAGCTAATTTGCTAGTAGCTATCACATCAGATATCCAATTCAATCAAACTTTATTTGTAAAGCACTTTAAAACTACCACAGTGGACCAAAGTGCTGTACAGAAGAATAAATAACTGGATTGAAATAACCTATTAATAATGCAAAAAAAAAAAAAGTTACATTATAGTACACTGTAAAGTAACACATGTTGTTTCAACTAAAAAATGTGAGTGAAAGGGTTGCCTTAAATTTTTATATCAAGTGGAAAAAACACAACACATTCTGTTAACATATATCATGTTGTCTTAGTGAAATATCCCTCGTTGTGTGTATCTCTGTCTTTGTTTTGAACTCTGTTAATTTGTTGAACTCTTTGGGAAGTTTGAACTTAAGAATTTATTGTAGCAGAAATGAAAATCTTCATTGGTAGAAAAACATGGTATACGTTAATTTTGCCACTGGCAAAAATTTTGTGTGTATGTGTGTGTATTTTTACAAGTTATGTATGCATTTTTATTTTTTAAGTGTGTAATTAACCATACACTTCATTTCTTTTCTTTTTATCATACTATTACTGTGTTCTATGGTATTCCATGACATGTTCTTATGTCTTGGGCCCACTGTTGGTATTCTTGTTCTGAGAATCCATTCCAGTAATATTGTATCCCCTGAAATATTTCTGTTGGACTAGTTTGGATGATTTAGATCTGTCATGTGACTTCAACCAGTCACACCCCCACACAGCCTGACACTGAACTAACCCCACTGATATCTGAAGGAGGTGATTTATTACAAAAAAAAAAAAAAGGTTTAATGGCAGTGGAATATGTATTAGTCTGCACACTGTTTATTTTATAATAATACATTACTACTATTATTTTATTTCACATAATGACCCATAGGCAAAACAAATACAACCTACATTACTGACTGAATGCTGAACAGTTTTAGTCATGATGTTATTTTGAGCTCTATTAGGGATATATTATCAAGTGTATCAGTGCATTCTACAGAATCATGACCATGTGTAGGTGACACTGTTATGCCAGGGAGAAGTGTGGAAGTGGAGGAGAACTGAAGGACTGCACCACTAGCAGCAATACAGATGATGAGGAAGAAGCCTACAAGAGAGGAGAAAAAGCCAATGTGAAATTTACTCCCATCCAAAAACTAAAACTAGATTGTATGTCAATGTTAAAAAGACATCTAATACTGTTATCATTAAAAATGTTTAAATGCAAAAGATGGCTTGCACCTTTCTCATCACCCTTATGAAATCCTGAAATCTACTGCACTCAGAATATTTAGAGTGTTATATTTTTAGCATTTGCATGGTTTGCAACATTGAAGTGGTGAGACCCAAAATGACATTTTTTCACAGTGCCCCAATATGTTTTAATTCAGGTCTTGTGCTAATGTTGTAAAGGCAGTTAGAAAATAAATCTGCAAAAGAGGAAATCTGTTATATTTTATATGTTCAAAATTAGAGAACATTAATAAGATAGGACAACAAATAGCATAATTACAAATATCAGCAAAAATGGCATAAAACATGTAGGATGTGTTCATTTAGTGAAAAAAACAGAAGAAAAAACAACAGTTTTCCTTATACCTCAGGTTTACTGTACAATTGTCATTATAAAGTGCTATAAGGAATTGCAAATACAGATGCAGATTAGGTTTACTGATAATCAGCTCAATAAAATAAATAGAAAGAAAGAATGAATCACGACATTGAGGTCTGGTAGAGTCTGATGGCAGTGGGCATGAGGGATCTTCTATACCTCTCAGTCCTGTATCTTAATGATGCATTTGCTCCTCTGGTTTGTCAGGATAAGATGAAGAGGATGAACTGGATTTTCCAAGATGTCTTCCACCTTCCTCAGGGTGCATCTCTCCACTCCACCATAGTAGCAGTGTGCAATTTCTCTCCAAACAGAGAACAAGCCTTTTTCAGCACTTTGACCAGCTATTTTACGTTCATTTGTCCGATACTGCTTCCCCAGCAGCCTAGAATAGTACAATGGAGACAACCACTTGTAAAATATGTACATCACTTTACTGCAGATGTCAAAGGACCAAAAAAACTAAATGGTCAATTTTTATATATGGATTACCAAACACAATTAAATAAATGAATGAATGAATAAATAAATAAACAAATGAATAAATAAATAAATTATTATTATATTCAGTAATCCACATTATATTATTTATATCTAGTTTTTGTGTAAAGATCACCTTTTTTTTTTTTTCTTTTTTCCATTTCAACTGTGATGGTTGGCAACTAGCCTACTCAGGCAGGAAGGGAGTTATTTTAAAGGTTGCCTTACTGAACTGATGCTGGATTTAGCTGCAGTTTCAAGATCAGCAAATTACCAAAAATACATTGTGTACATCTGAGAAAAAGATGCAATCAGTATTTTTAATAACATTTAAGTGTCATCATTCATAGGATTTATATTGGAAAACAAAACCCTTTTGTAAAATTATTGATATTGATGAATACTACTGGTGCATATTTTTAATGTGACTGACTGTGACGCACTTTCACTTTCATATTTAGATGTTTATTTTTCACTTTTTTCAATACAAATGAACCAAATGGCTAAATAAAGAGATACTGTTGTGCTCCTATAAAAAGCTACCTGAGGCCAACCCTCATTACCCAAAGGAGCTTATGGTCTTACAAGTAGGTGAGTTTTACATGCTTTAACGTGGCATATGTGCATGCCGAGGAGTTCACTGAAAGCCTCACTAATCCTATCAGCTCATCAGCTCCTTGTCCTCTGTAAGGTACACTGGGAAGAATGTTTTTCACATGATGAGAATTTTTTAAACAAGGCAGTTTTTTCATGGATTTATTTTACCTCTATGTGACCACTGAAGATTTCTAAAATGGATTTATCACCATGTTTTTTCAACAGCATCCTCAGGAAAAGTGATCTGATGAGGCACAGCAATCTCAGTCATCTGAACATGAGGGCTACAGCAGGTGGCTAAGGACCTTGCCTCTTATTTTTTTTTGCATCATTTTGTGCACTTTCTCCACTGCTGTGTTATCGGTACTAAGAAGACATAAAAATCATCTTGTTCAAAACATCAGAAATGGGCTGCTCACCATCCAAAGGTAATAACTTTGGGACTTTGGGTCCTTCAAGGAAGGGTCGAATGCTGCCTCCGGCACCTCATGAAAACCAGAGAGACTGTCAGCTAGAAGATGGACCGAATTGTAACATGTCTGAGGCTACTGATGGAGCTACAAAGGAGAGGAAAACAACTGGACAGGCCCAGTTACTGCAAAAAGAGGTACTTTTGACCCCACAAAAAAAGAGATCTGTGACTGAGCTAGCCCCTGAAGCAGTAAACATGGACAAATTAGAGAGTCAGGGTAAAGATGGCAATGCCTTGTTACAGCGAAAGGAGAAACATGGGGAGAAGCAAGAAGCAATTGACAAAAAGAATGCTAAAAAGACAAAGAAAAATGCAAGAGGTGTGAAGACAGTAAAAAAGAAAGAAAAGGACAAAGACAAATTCAGTACAGATCAAAAAGTGGATTTCCCAGAACCTCTGGTAAAAGCTCATCAAGCTGCTTATGCCTTTTTGAATCCTAGCATAAATAAATATGATATATTACTTGGACTTTTGGAACAAGCAACCCAGACTCAGGTTTCTGTGCAGCCTATGGTTGCTTTTATGGCTTTACGCTATGAGGAAATAATTCAGGGACTTGAAGAAATGGCAGACGAGGGGGAAAAAGTGTTAAAAGAAAATGGAGAGCATCTTGCATGGTCGAGCCAAATGAAAAACCTCTCATCTTCTCCACCTCTGAAGTCTGGCTCTGTTAATACTGAGCCCCCACCAGATTTGCTGCAGCAGCTGCTTCAGTACACCACACAGAGAATGCGGAATGTGTGCCAGACAGTTGGTGGACTTGGGGATTCTGCTTTAGAGGAGGCGGTGGAGTACTTTGCTTCTGTCTCAGAGCTTTTAGAGGAGAAACTAAGAGTCAAACATGCAGCTGAGTCACGGCTATTGCATCTTTTGTCTCGCATTGAACTAGCCTCTCTACGCAAACCTGGACCAGAGGATTCTGCTCTCTTTAGCGAGGACAGTGGTATTGGGGCTGAGAGTGAATCTCTTGCTGGATCTGATAGACAGCACAGACGAAAGAGTTGTGAGTCCACTGGGACAAACAGAACTACTCCTGTCAGCCCTATGGGATATAATTCTATTAACATTAGGCAAGGAGCCTCACGGCAAACATTTGCAAGTCAAATAAGTCCAAGTGTTTCCCTTACATCACTCAACTCAGTAGGTTCTACATGTACCATACTGGCTAATGAACAAAGAGACTCATTGCTGGGATCTGTCTCCTGGGAGGGGGATGATGACGATGATGAACTAGAGGGAGGCATGGGAGATACACAAATAGGTTTTAGACAGCGATCAAATTCGTCACCCGTGGGCAGTGGACAACCACGTCGACTCCCCCCAAAGCGCATAGAAAATCCTAAAAATGTTGAAATGACTCTTAAAATGAAAAATGCTATAAGTGGTAGAATACAGTTTGTTGCATCACCTCATGCTGGTGCCAAAACAAGGACAGACGGCAGCCCTAAAACTAACAGACGTCAGTGGTCAGATGATACAGAGCAATATCCAAAGCGACCTCAAACAGCTGCACTTACTCGGAGGGCAGTGGTGAAAAAGACCCCAGTACCAAAGCAACGCCGTACTCAGTCAGCAGAATCACTGCGGAGCAGAGGTGAAGATGCCACACTCTTTGAACTGGAAAGAACCCAGAAAGATTTAAGTCAGAAATTGCAAAGAATGGCTAAAAATAGGGCAGTAGGTAATACTAAGACTGCTCCATCTAAACAAACTCCAAGAACCTCACCAATGCAATCTCCAGCACGTAATCGCAAAAATCCCCCTGTAGAGAAGAATGTTCAAACACCGAAAGACAAAACAGGCCTTACAAAAAGCAACAACAAAACACAAGAGGTAACAAGTGATGCTGAAGAAGGTAATAAACCAAAAAACAAGAAGCCACTCAAGGGTCCTGTAAAGGCCACCCCACCTCCTAGCCCTCCTTCATCACCACGGCCTTCTTCAGGCCTTTACCGTGGAAGGAACTCAGTCAAAAAACTGATTGATACATTTAGCCAAGGAATAGAAGAACACGATGGTCCTAAAGTTCTTGGGCCTCTGAAAGGTGTAAGGAAGTGTGGTGTCCCTGTGTTACCTGGTTTAGGAAATGTGGAAGCTGTACTTAGCAGTGGGATAACCAGCTGTAGACCTGAATCTGAATCAGACAAAAATGAGTATTTGGATCTAGATAGTCTTCCTCCACCTCCACTCGAAGTGTTAATGGATAATTCCTTTGAAAGTGCCCATAGCCTTTCAACTGGTGTAGCAGATGATGGGGCTACAAAAGTAAGCAAGTCACCAGTGATAAAAAGGGCTGCAGTCTCACAGCGATTAAGGGCCTCAGTTCAGACAGTGACTGTGCTGCCCAGTAAAGGAGGTCTGCTACAAGGTTCCAAGGTTTTTTCTCCCACTCAGGCAGCTCAGAAAGATGCATCATTTTTGTCAAAGACCAGTCAACCAGATGTTCAACCAGAAAAAGATGTTAAAAAAGAAAATGATTCCTTGTACCAGCAAGCCAGAAAGATCATACACCTTAGAAACTCTTCAGGCCTTCAAACTGTAAAACCCTTGAGTTTTGTTAATCCATCTGCCAGTCAAGAACAATCAACAAATATTGAAGATGTTGGGAATCCACCAGTGCCTGGACCTAGCTCTACAGTTTCTACAGTGCCTCCTTCAGTATTAAGTAGTCAAATACCTGCCACTCCACCTGTGTCAAAGGTGCGAATGTTACCATCTACACCCTCTACACCTAGCAGTTTACATCGAAGACTTCCCAGTCCCCAGAACTTCAGAAGGCAACCTACTCCACCCTCCTCAGCTAGCCCCCCCACCAACAGGAAACTTCCTACACCACCAGCAGTTCAGAGGAGACTCCCCAGTCCACCTGTAGGAAAGCACAACAACTCAAACTCAAACTCAGTCTCTGCATACCCTTTCAAAGCTCCATCACCACCTGCTTCTCCAAAACTACAAAGGTGGTCAAGAGAAAACAGCAGTGAAGACTTATCTAGTGCTCGAAAATTCAGCAATGCACGTTCTGTCTTCTGCCCCGCTTCACCGTCCCTGTTTGAGGCTCAACCCAGCCCGGTTCCCCTACCCCCTCAAGCATGGACATCTGCTGGGGTGTCTTTCCTCTCTCGTTCTTGGGGGAGCCGTGGACGGTTTCCTGTATCTGTGCAAGGCCCTCGGCCATTTATCCGACGCAGTCATTCAGACCGGAGGCCAAGTTTGAGCCTGCCATTACGGTCACCTGGCATCTCAGTGGCTGAGACATGTGGGAGCGAACCAGCAATATGTTCCCACGGGTGAGTGTATTGCTGTCATTTACACTTTCACTTAATGCCACATGATTTTGACAATTACATATGGTTTCCTGTAATTTACCCAAGTAATATAATCTGCACACGACACAAAAATGGTGTAATTTTCTACCAATCAAACATTACACCACTAAACTGGAGTTTCAATGTAATGTCACAATACAGTACTTTGAATATGTCTAGTGACACATTCATATGCATTCATATGTTCATATGTTTTGAAACAAGCAGATGTACAACTTCATTTTAAGACATAAATTATATGTGCTTTTCCTGAAGACAACACCGTTTTGAGAATATCATGACATTATAAGAATATTAATACTTTGCCACATGTATATGGGAGAAAATTCAGTGCCTATTGAGCTATATTATATTTTAGATCTCTCTGCTCTTCTGCATCCTATTAGTCTCACAATTTATATGTTAAATACTTGTATTTTATTATTATTATTATCATTATTATTATTATTATTATTATTATTATACTATTTTAGAATAAACATGTCTTGGTAACATTTCAAAATGACCAATTAGATCATGGATTTCTGGACCCACATAATGTTGTCTCACATGATTGTGAGACATGGTTGAAATGAGATTGCTTCACTTTAGTGGGGGTAATTCTCTCAGTAGTATTCCTGTTTTTTTTACAGACACAGAGAAAGACCCACTTCCCTAATTGCTTATCGCCTCACTCTTTACTCATTCTTATAGGCTGGATGATGAACCAACCAGGGAGGATGATTTATGGGGTAGCCAATCAGACCTCAGAGCCACACCACGCTCTGCATCCCACCCAGACCTGTGTGTTGTTGGACAGGCCTTGCACAGAGACTAAAAGGGGCCAACGAAAGGCCAGTAGGATTATGGATTACCAGGTCTTACCAAGGATTTAAGGTGATGCTGTTTATTCCACTGCGACGAGAGGAAGAGCTAATTCTGTCCTGCCTGCGGTGCCACACCTCACAATGTTTATATGTTCATATGTTTATTTCAGAGGTTTATGTGTGTCCATATTTTTGGCCATGTGTCCTGTTTTTAATATCCCTTTAGTTATATGTCCACACATTTTGAATTCATTGCCTGGCTTTGTAAGGAAGCCACAGGTTGTCATAAATATGTCAGGTGGTTGGTTGGATCAGTGTCTTTTGAAATATTCATTCATTTGCAAAGCAGAAAAAAATAACACAAAACTCTTCAAGTTTGCCAGTGTTTGGTTTTGGAAAAAGACATTTTTCTCTGTTGTCATTTGTTACTATGAGGCCAACTCCCAAACAATTTTTTCAGGTGTTGCCTGGCAGTCTTTTTATTCCTGAATTATTGTAATTCTGTGTTCCTTGAATTTTTATTTTAAGTGTTTTTAATAAAAAGGAAATGACTAATACAAGTAGGAACTCCTGTCTTGCATTTCTTTTGACAAATGTAATGCAATTGATGACTGATGATGCTGATGGTTATTATTATTTATTATTATTATTATTATTGTAACTATGATGAAGCCAAATGTTTTGTGCTTCACTACAGTGACATATGATAGTGATGAACGATGTCAGGTGAGTCTTCCCTTCTTGTCACACACTGTACCTGTTGGAATTCACACAGCTCAAAACTTCCCAAGAGCCACAAAAAACTCAACTCTAAGACAGTGTAAATACTAACTGTACTGCACTGGCTTTGAATAAGACTTTTAGATTATTATATAACTATAAAAAAGTAGTTTTTCTTTCCTATTGTATGCAGATGAGATCATTTTCAGAATGTATGCTTACTTTCTTTCTGGAGATATTAAGAAACTTAAATTTTTCTTCCTCAATCACATTTGCAAATATAACCATAATCACCAGCAATACACACTTGCCAAAGGAAGAAATCCATGAATAGACAGAGCACAATGCCCTTTAACCAAAACCAGTTAAATTACTGTCACTGCTCAGAGAAAAGGTGAACACATGGGTCATCTAATTGTACAGGGAGAAGCAATAAATGTTACATTAAAGTCCACTGGGTGGTGGTAATTGTGCTACAGACCTTTAGCATACTGACAAAATCCTCATTTTAAATACCAGCCATGTGATTTGATTCAGTGAAGCCAAAAATGGTTTGTTATTAAATGTCAAAGGGAGGAGGGTTCAAAGATTTTAGCTTTTTTATTCTCACATAATGGATTGAGAGAAAGTATCCTTAACTAAGCCTGTGGTGATGTGTAGGACTGAAGATTATCTCTCAAACTTTGCCACACCACCAATGTAATCAACACAAAAGTCTCCAAATTAATATCATTCTACACTTCCAATCATTACTCAAAGTGCAATATAATAATATCTGCACCTTGTTTTCTGGTCCAGTAAGAGCCAGAAAGTGGAATTAGTTCTCATCCTGCACCTGTGACCGAGCATCAGGTTATGAACGACAGGCTAAAAATGTGCATTCAAATGAGGGTGTAGATTGTTTTCCCTTTTCCTGAATAAAACATGTACTTTCACTTCAACAATTGCAATTCATATTAGAATCATACAACAACGATGTTCTGCCTCATTGGCAGCCAAATACTGAGATAGCTTCTAATACTGAGATACCGTTTGTATCACGCTAAATGTTTCTCTCTATTTAACCTTTGTTAAGTAATTGATTACTATTTATTATAACATTACCCTCTGTATTTTGTGCTTTTTCTGTGAAAATCATATATTTTCTGATATTTGATGCACTGATCACATATATGTTCATTAAAGCTCAGACTAAAGTTGAAGGTTATTATGTCAAAAACAAAGAAAACTGAAGTAAACATGAGTTTTTCAGCAATAACTGAAAGTAAAAACAAATGGATCCATCCACTTTCAGTTATCTAACTCCTTGGTTTCACTGGTGAATCAATGTTGTAGTAGATGATTGTGTTTCCACGTTCACTTTGGAGCTTCTGAACGTCCAAATGGGTCATATGTAATGACAATGAAAAGAGGACAAACTGCATTTTACACCAAATATTTACATGGATTGATAGGTTTAGTGGATCAGCAGGTGTTAAACAGTTTACATCAGTAGATGCTTTGGGTCGCCAGTGACTGTTTGGGTCTTTATGGGTTAAGTGAGAAAATCAATATATACTAACAACAGACATCTGACACACAAGTAACATATTTGCAGTGAATGAATAACAAATTACTCAAAAAAAGGAAAAACATATATATGCTTTTCAAATATTGATGTTCAATAATCAAATGTTAATGTAACAAAATACAATAAACACTGCAAAATATTAGATTAACTTTACATTTTCCCATCCTTCATTGGATCCATTGGAGGCTTTTTCCTTTTTTTCTTTTCAAAGCTGCTCTGCGCTATCTTCGGGAGACATTTAGAAAGAAGCAGCAACAATGATCCTCTCCAAACAACCATCTTTCCCATCAGGGCAACCCGCTCTGTGAGATGATGAATACTGACATGAACACAAACTCCCCGCCTGTGCACCCACTTGACCCTGACACACAATCATTCATGTGGCTTTGGCTCCACACTTGCTGGGTTGCTCCTGGTTTCTCTTTATGTAATCATCACCCTTTGCTGCAACATTTTGCTTCACGCTTCCAGTCAGAGAAGTAAAACCATGGATTTTATTTTGCGCTGTGGTTCAGACATGTAGAGCCAGATGTAATGTACACCATGAATAAACTAAATCACTGGCCCATACCCAGGGTTTAAGACATTATATTATGACTTCAGCATTTAGCTTTAATGGACACAAATGTCTGGCTTTATTGAAGATGTACTGAAAAGAGCCAAAAGGTCTTATTTTCTATAAATCCTAGCTTTTAATTTATAGTGATGGTGAACTGTATTACTCTGAAATACTGTAGGTCTAGATTTCTAAATAAATGCTGATCACTTCTCGTGATCCCGACTGCACATTTATGCACAATTTACATCAAAGTTGAAAAAAAAAAAATCAGCTCTACTGGAAAGAAACCACATTTTCTTAAATATACTCATATTGTGCCATGACCCTCATGAGGACTAAGCGGTCCAGAAAATGGATGCATAGATCATCTACCTATGGTAAAGTAAAAATTGCTATTGATTTCTTAAAATGAGTGTAAAAGCCTTGGTGCTGAAAACAAGACTGAAATAAGTGGTGCCAGGCACAACAAACCCTGCCCCTTGCATGTATTGTCTCTTATTTTGGCATTGATCCAGCTGATGTCATCATGTCTATGCATGTGCTGATGTCACCATATCAATTACCTCTATATATGTGCCAAGTTTGAAGTAAATTGAAACAAAATTTATGACATTTGAAATCTTGCACGTTAAAAGCAAATGGAAGAAAAAAAAGATGTAAAACAAAATTCATAAAAACTTTAACTTTGACCTACTTTTCCCAAAATGTAATCACATCTATTCTGGGTCACTGGTAATCTATAAACCCAATTTGGTATGAATTTAACCGATAGTTTTGCTGCTAGAGACGTTTGAAATTTTGCCCATTATAAGTAAATGGAGAAAAAAAAAGATTTGAAAAATTCATAAAAAGCTTGAACTTTGACCTGCTGTTCCCAAAATGTAATGGTTCTTGGTCACTGGTAATCTATAAACCCAATATGATATGAATTCAATCAACAGTTTTGCTGCTAGAGTGTTAACACACAAAGAAACAAACTGAACCAAACACAATACCTGTTGCCTCCCCTTCAGGGGGCGGGGTAAAAATGTATTAAAACAAAATTTTGCAAAAGAAGGAAAATAGTTAAAATGTCATTGTTGTAGCTTAAAACAACATACAGTGTGACTTATAAAAGACCAAGGCTGATGATAAACATTTGCTTGTTGTTGTTGAAATGCCGGTCTGTTTGTTTGCACCATTAAAAGGCTTTGAATTAATCCATGTGCTCCAAATATATATCTTTTTCTTCTTTGTTTTATCCTCTTGTGGGTTAAAACTAAGCTAATCTAGCTCAACATTAGCTTGAATATATTAATATGAAGTAAAATATGACAGTACTGTGCAAAGGCATGAGGCAGCTTTTGGCTTTGTTGTTTTTGCAAGGTAGTAATGGGTTTGTGTCTGTATTAAGGACAATTACAGCACATAAATAAATTACAGTGTTAAAACCAAAAATGCTTTTCAGAAAAAAAAGAAAAAGAAAATTGTTGAAGGCGTATGAATCACCTGGAAAGAAAAAAAAAAAGGATCAAAAGACCATGAAAGGCTCTGGGACATTCTGAAGGTGTATAATATAACTCAAAATTATTCAAGGAAACATCCAGACAGTTCAGTCCAAGAGAGTCACACTAAATACTGCATTTACCTGCAGAAGCTGTTTAGTTCTCATGATAGACAGACAGACAGACAGACAGACAGACAGACAGACAGACAGACAGAATTTCCTCCGGGATAGATAAAGTTTTCTGAATAAAACCTGATGTTATAAAACAACCACATGCCCCTGATGACATTTATGGGTGTGATGCTCAAACGTCTGACATGAAACTACAGTATGAAGTGTGTTTTTAATCTTTTGTTTGTTCTCATATGTTTTCTTAAGCCCAAAGCATTACTGTGTTTAGAACAGTGTGTGTTTTTCCTCTACCACTGATCTCAGCAAATTCCAGTCAGTGTAAATGACAATAAACAGATTAGTATGTGTTCTGTGGGCGACTCATGAAGGCTGCAGTAACATCTGTCCTCCACCAGAGGACTGTCTCGTCCCACAATCCATCTCTACTCTGCAGCCAAATGACACCTGATTAGGATTCAAAGACACAGATGGAATGCAAATGTAATTCAGCGTAATCTCACTTTGTTTACTTGTCATCCTGAGATTATGAGACAAGCATATACCATTATCGCTAAATTCTCTGATGCGCTAGACAATGCTCTGAATAAAATACACAGCCTCTGAAGCAGCAAATGTAGAAAATGTTGTGATGACTCAGTGGTATATGATAAATAAGGTGGATTGGATTCGCCTCCAGGGGAAAATAAATACAAACAAGGATAGATTATACCAAAGGAATTCTGTTGAATAAAATAATCTCTATGGTGATGAACGAACACGGTCACATGAATAGTCAATTTAGTAATATCGCTGCCCTAGATGTCCTCATTTTCTTGCACCCCTCAGAGAGGCAGGCAGGCTTTTACATTAACGTAAGGGTGCTTCTTCTGAAGGCATTAATGAAAAATACAATAAAAATACTGTATTTCACTCATTATGTTTATTAATTCATAAAGGGTATGAAGTTCAGGTTTATGAATGTAAATGATTTAAAAAAAAAAAAAAAAAAGCCTTCACACAATACACTATTTTTGGCTCATAAATTGCCATTAAAATTTCTATAAATTTTTGGGCTTACAAATGCCCCCCACCCAAAAAAAACAAAAAAAACAAAAAAAACAAAAGAAGGCAGTGAATACCCAGAAAAGATTAGAAAATGAACATTACTGAATTTCCCTCTGGGGATCAATAAAGTTCATCTGTATTTGTGTCTGTATCTGCATTAACAATAGTTTTAAAACATGTTTTATGCCAAATGTTGACACCTGGAGAACATTCCTGACTTCTTTTTCCTCAAGGTTTTGCTGTAGATTCATGTCACACTCACCTGTTTTGTCATAAATAAGGTAGCGCTGTGCAGATAGTTCCAGTTTTTGCAGGATAGGATGGACGATCATTCTTCAAATCAAAACTGACCATTGAATACATGAAGACATGAATACATGAAATTGCATTATGTGTCTCTAGAGGAGTGTTTTTCAACCTTGGGGTTGGGACCTCATGTGGGGTCATCTAATATTCAGATGGGGTCGCCTGAAATTTCTTGTAATTGATAAAAATAAAAAAATTTTAAAAAATGATAAAAAATATATGGTGAGTTGAAAGAGACAATCACAATCCATTAAAGACATGATAAACTGAAGCTGAAACTGAAGCACTGTGGTACTGTTTATCTGTCAAATGTTCAAACTGAAGCACTG
>JAPQRP010000017.1:12298571-12319095 GCA_037367295.1 Apogon hyalosoma | reverse complement strand
CCATCCATCCATCCATCCATCCATCCATCCATCCATCCATCCATCCATCCATCCATCCATCCATCCATCCATTTTTTGAACCACTTAGGGGTTCCAAAGCCAATCCTGGCTACCTTCATGTGAAGGTGGGGTACACCCTGGACATGTCCTCAGTTCATGACAGGGCTGACATACAGATAAACAATCTTTCACTCTCATATTCACACCTTAATTAACTTATTAAGGTGTATGTCTTTGGACAGTGGGACTTTAACTGAAAACGTCACTTTCTCTTCATTTTTTTTCTTGTTTTGATATAATAACCTTTGACTGAACTCTGAGCTTCTATGAACATTTACATGATCAGTCAATTAAACACTGGGAAATAGATGATTTTCACCAGAAAAAAAATGCAAAATTCGGAGGATAATATTATAATAAATGGTGATAAATCACTTAAGAATGGTTAAATAGAGAGAAAAATTCATTTGGGAACTGCTACAAAAGTCACACTGGGTCCTTATGGGTTAAGTTTAATACTTAGCCCTAAATAATAGGATAAGTTTTTAGACACTATTCCAAATAGATCATTAGTTCAGCTATTGACAACAAAAACTACACAGGAAATGAGGCAATTTGAGATTTTACTGTGGCTGTTTTCTGTCTAAAAACAGAGCTAACCTAACAGAGCTATAATGTAAACTGTGAGGATTATAGATGAGGATTATAAAACTGTTATTTTAGCTGACTCTCAAAATAACTGGATTTGAGTTTTAGCCTTAAGAAGAAAAGTGCTTTAAAAAAGATGTATGTAAACAACAAGCCTTACACCTCACGAGTTTAATACTTAATGTATTAAATGTACCCTTAATATGTTTAGGAAACAAGAGGAAACATTTGAAACATAAAGAAGATACTGAAATATTTTAATTGATATTTTTACTACCAGTATTTTTTTGTTGGTGTTTACTGGAGGTAATGTATGCTCATTACTTTACTAATCACCTGTAATTGTTACATTAGTACCTATTTATTACCAAATTATTATCCCACTCTTCCCATGTTGTTACTGAGCTGTAATGTACTGTTGTCATTTTATGTTGTACGCACAAAACAGAACTTATAATTTTATAATTCTTCTCTGTGCTGTTTATAATGTAGTTTTTACTGTGCGATGGCTTAGACATCACAAATTTTTAATGTGCAATAAAGAAATACAGTGTATAAATTAATATATACTGTTTTAGACTGTTGTTTTAAAGTTTAATTGTCTTGCACTTAAACACTTGAAAATTTTGCTTTTTTGTGTTGAAATAAAGATCTGAAAATAAATACACCATCTCCCAGCTGAGGAAAATAAATACAGAAACACACCTTTTTTCACTTTGCAATTTGTTTGCAAAGCAATTTCCATCCCATATACACTCCTTCTGATACAAATGTGGAATGTTAATCAGTGGAGGTAAATGATGAGTTAAATGGTGTATTAATGTTGTTTATTATTTTGGGTTATTTCTCTTTTAATGAGATGGAGCTAAAATGATATTTACTGAATGAGTTCCTTTCGTAATTGCCTGCTGCACATTGTTATTGCATATTTGCACGGCCTGTTAGGAGGTGAAATCAACATTTGCCTTGCTCTCCGTCTGAATAGCTGTCACGCTTCTAACAATTGCATGTTGTCTGGGCCTGACTAGTTCCGTCAGTTTATTTCAGTAGAGTTTCACACAGGGTGGCAAAGCAAACACCCTACTCAAACAACAAACACCAAAAACCCATTAATAAAGACATAATCAAATATAGATGACAATCTCTGTATCTATAAGGACATTCTGCTATAAGAAATGTCTGGAAAGCAGGCTATCAGGTGATAATGTGCTCTGTCAGTGCTTGAAGACTTTAACTTGATTATATATTTATTGCTGAAAGATGATGAAATACAATAAATGGACAGTAATGCATGTCTGAACTTCATTCTTCACTTCCTTTCTGTTGCAGGCTTCCTAAGGGGATAGAATTTAGATCAGATAACTCCTACAGTCCTAATCAGTAATTCTCTAACTCTGGCTCATTGTATTCAGATGTTCTCTTGATAGCTACAGTAGTAAAAAAGATTGGATTTTAAAAATAGCTAAAAAATAGTTTACTGTGAAATACATTTTATATCTTTATATTAACAGTGGATCAGTCTGTTAACTTGTGGGACTGCCCCTAATGTCACCAAAAAGTCCATTTAGCCCACACAGATGTGACGGTGAATTAAAGTGGAACACTTCCTCCAGCTTCCTATTTACTCAGAATAAATGGGAAGCGATTGCCGGCTTGAATGTGGATGAGTTGCTCTCACTGACTAAATCAAACAGATTGCAATTATATGACCTTTTCTTCCAGCATTCACCACTTGTTTTTCTTTCAGATTTGTCTTTTGATGTATAATGTGGTTCAGTGGCCTTTAATAGCAAACAAATCACGCCCTCTCAGCTTTCACCGAGGTCTCCAGTATGATACCTATATGAGCACCGTCAGAGGACGTATCTGACGGAACAGAAAATCTAAGTATCACTACATAAAGCTCTCTCCACATTGCTCAGCTGGTCGGGATTGCATTCATTACATAAAATCCAAAACCAAAGCAAATAGATAAATCTGCAGTGTCTCTGTTTCCCATTTGCACAGCCACTCCTCCGGTTGGCTTATAGCTACTGAACTCCCTGGTCCACTGGGGCCGAGGGAAAACATGACCCACCAGCTGCCATGGATGCCTCTTATCAGGGCCTGTGTTTGCCCAGCGCTGGTCTGAACATGGCAGCTCCCAGATTATACTATCTGATAACAGTCTGTGTCAAATGGCCCCAACCTGAAGGTGAACTCCAGCTGGGCTGTGCTGATGCACAAACGCAGAGACGCAGAAAACATGGTCTAATGGGAGTCTTATGCGTGACCGGCATTTAAAGATTTTTGGCATGAGGGTGCAGTTAGACACCACATGGATACCTACATACAGTTATTCTTTTATTCTTTCTTTTAACCCATAAAGACAGAAACATCCACCAGTAACCAAAAGCATCTACTGATCTAAAATGTTTAATACCTGTAGAACCACTAATTTTATCAATAGATGTAAATAATTGGTGTAAAATACAGTGTGTCACCTTTTCATGGTCATCAGATATGACCCATTTGGACGTTCAGAGGCTCATGAACACGGAAACACCGTCATCTTCTACAAGTAAAACCCATGGAGTTTAATAAAAGTCAATGATACAGACACTTGGTTTATGTTTAGTTAATGAGAGATTTTGCTGAAAAAGTCACTTTTTCTTCAGTTTTCTCTGTTTTGATCTAATAACCTTTGAATTTACTTTGAGTTTTCGTGAACATCTAAATTAAATAAAAGAAAATACATGATTTACAGTGAAACACGCAAAAATACAGAGGATAATAGTGTAATAAATGGTGATATATTCCTTAAGAAAGATAAAATAGAGAGAAAAATTCATTTGGGAACTGCCATAAAAGTAGCACTTAGTCTTTATGGGTTAAATTTGTACAAATGCAAAGCTCTATGTGTGCCATAAAAACAGATAGAGCCATTTATATGGTTAAGAAGAAATATCCTTTAGTAATGTTAATAATACTTGTAGTGCTGCATAACCCTTTGACACAGAACACAATCAAAACATTAATGCCTTGCAGAGACTGACCACTCCTTCATTAAACAGGATGATTACCCACTAAACTTCTCTGCTGTATATGACGTGGTTTTAAAGTATTCAGATGAACGTGCTATGGCCACATACATACAGCCATACATACATTCACATTGTTTTCAGACACATTCCTCTTTATACACATCAGTAATCACCTTTGACCAGGTACAATGATTACATACTGAGTCTCACTTACACTTTATCTATCAAGAAGAAATCACATTGTCACAATCCTTTAACAAGAAGAGGCATTCTATTACATTTTATTCCAACTTTATGGGCAACAGAGTAGTTAAACGGTTAAATCAGATACATTTTTATTCTGTTGTCATCAGCTAATCTGAATTTTGATTTGCTTTGACCATACGGTAGATGAAGGTACATAATGTTGATAGAATGCCTTTGAGTCTCTTTGGATTTTAAGTGTGTATATAAAACCAAGAAACAGTCCCTCAGTAGAGTTTCTAACAGCAATCTTTTATTGAACAAGCCTGTATCTTTAAACTTCTCTCATATGTTTGGTTTTGCTCATTGATTTATTTTAAATCCATTTAATCCTTTGGAGCCTTTCCCTGCTACCAACACCCTGGACAGGAGTCCACAGGGGTGACATGTAGAGACGAACAACCATTCACACTCAGATGTCGAGTGACTAATCAACCCATTATTGTGCATGTCTTTGGACGGGGACCCATGCAGACACAGGGAGAAGATGCAAACTCCACCCAGAACCAGGACTTTCCGCACCACCATGCCACCCATAGTTTTGCTAAATGTGAAAAAACAACAATATATATATATATATATATATATACATATATAAAATAGGTCATTTGACTCATGCACATCATGTACAATACAGGGTGACTATTCTTTAAATCAAATTGCTTTTTTTTTTTTTACATCCAAGCTTGGTCCTTCAGAAGTACAAGTAAATAGAAATAAAACCCCTTTTGATATTTATTACTGAATACATAGAACAAGAAGTAAAAATAAGACAGTGTCGACAAACCACAAAACATGCTGCATGCTCTGAAGTAACTCAGCCTTGTGCTTTTATTATTAATAAGCCATATGGTGCGTATTCATAGGAGGAATCGTCATACCAATTGCTCATACCAGTATCTTTCATCTAGATCAGCTGCTTCTTGTTTTGTTATCTACGTGCCCTCCAGCTCTGACAGTCTTTCATCTCTTAACAATCTTGCTCTGACTGAACCTCGTGACGTTAATTTTTGCTGATCGCCTGCTAGGGAACACTCACACTGCTTACCCCATGTGTTGATATTTATGTAAATGACCTGATTATTAGATTATTTTCCTGCCAACCTCAGGTATTGCAGAGAGGAAATGAAATTTACAGTAGCCTGATATATATTTTTTCTGAAATGCAATTAAGCACAAAGATATTTTTAATATTGAGACCATTATACAAGTGTGATTCAAGAAAATATTTGATACTTTTGGCAGTTCCACATTAGTCCTTAAAGAACAGCTATTTTGAACACTCAAGACTGCGATTGAAAATTGCATTACATTTGATTTCCCTATTAATGGTCCATGTTGCCCTGCTGTGGGAAAATGACTCATATTTCTTGATAATAAGGAGGTTTGCAAGCTGCTCTCTGTTGATGTGCCTTGCTTCAGTCAAGGGAATGATGAAGCTCCAAGGAGAAAAAAAATGATGTGATGCACATTCAGCAGTGACAGAAAGCAACTCTTAACACACACCATGTTTGCTTGATTGTGGAGAAATTTTACTATTACATATGTACAAGGCAGCTACAAATAAATAAAAACCTATTGCAAAACCTACTGAATATGTAACTTGTAGATGTTTCACTTACACAAGGTTATTACTATGCTCCTGCCATGAAAACTTGTTGTATACTTAGAAATTTGCATATAGATAGCACTATCAAAGATCTGTGATAGCATGGTAGTTTGAATTTTTAGATTGCTTAAATATCAGAGTGTTGCCTGGATGAAAACAGATGATTAAAGCTTAGTCATTTGCCTGTACGATAATGACCTATAATGAAAACAGATAGGAAAAGTGGAAACAGGTCTTTGTTGTTAGTATGCAAAGAACTGTGAATAATTCAATGACTCTGCAATAGATTTTTTGACTTAAAGATGCTCTGACTCTTTACAGACAAATTGCGTGTTTATGTTGTATAGGCTAAGCTATTGGTTCAGAACGTGTGCATACATCTCTGGGCTTTGTAGTCACTCACTGCATGAAGACTGGGGTCCCAGCACTGCTGCCATGCTCTGCATCTCAATAATAACATTAGCATTCAAGGTGTGTAAACTCTGCTGAGCTAAAAACTCCTGACAAACCAACAGTAGAGCTTGATTGGATTAAATGCAGTTAAATGTAGCTGATGTTCAAGCTTCTCTTTCTGCATAGCTTCTCTGTGGTATAGCAACAATAAATGAAGTGATTCTGCTGTGGTATTGTGTTGGTTCTGCTGTAGCTTTGTTATTTTCCACTGTGGTATTGAAAAGTGCTGCTACCTTGCAGAACAATGGGTGTCATAATTCTTCTGAGCACTGGGTGGCAGTGTTAGCAAAGGGATTTCTCCCATGATAACTGGCAAACTTTTGTGATTATTTCCAGGAAAGTATCATTTGCCATTTCTTCTGCTCACTGTGCTTTGCACATCTTAACCTTCACTTTATGCCGAAAGGACACAATAAAACTAACCAATGACAGGTGCAACAATCAAGTGGATGACACTGAACATTCTTTTTTTTGCATAAAATTGTGTCACTTTTTCCACTGATGCTAATTTGTCAAGGGAGGTATTTGGATAATTAGGGAAACACATTTTGCAGCCCTACAACATCATTACACCATTATTCAAGAGCACAAATTGAGTTGTTGTCAGACATGGCATTGTCTACTAATACTACTGAGAGTAGCTCTGTAGCACTTTGACACAGTGATGCCACAGCCTTTGTGAAAGGTCAGGTAAGCAGCTGTGACATTGTTCTACTCACCAAATGTCACAGTGTCTCAGGGGTCGATGTGACTGACAGTGGACCTTATCTGGAGGGATAGCACCGCTACTGGTGGAGGACCAAGCAAGGGTCAATGGGTTATTGATGGGAGAAAGTAGGTGTTGAAGTGGTTAAGACTGAACATGACAACTAGTTTTAGAGGAGCATGTTGGTTTCCATACTCTAAAATATATTTGGATGATTTGCATGATAGATGCACAGTGGAGACAGACAGAAAGAAAGCATGAGATGGGATGACATGAAACAAAATGGCCAAGCTGGAATAAAACCTGAGTCATTATCTGGAATGCGTACAACCACATAAGCCAATGGCAACTCCATTAACCCATAAAAACCCAGAAGGACACTGGTGACCAAAAGCACCTACTGATCTAAAATGTATAATGCCTATTGATCCACTAATCCTATCAATCCATGTTTAAAAAGACTTACATAAAATGCAGCTTTGCCTCTTTTCATGGTCATCAGATATGACTCATTTGGATGTTCAGAGGCTCCGTAGTTACTGTGGAAACACTGTCATCTTCTGCAACATTGATTCACCAGTAAAACCCATGGAGTTGGATCAGTGACAGTGGATGGACTCACTGGGTTTATGTTCAATTAATGATATATTTTTGGTGAAAAAGTCACTTTTTCTGCATTTTTTTCTGTTATTGATTATAATAATCCTCAACTTCACTCTGAGCTTTTATGAACAGCTACATGATCAGTTAATTAAATGTTGGAAAATACCTGATTTTCACAAAAAAACAAAACAAAACAAAACACAAAATACAGAAGATAATATTACAATAAATTGGAATAAACCACTTAAGGAAGGTTAAATATAGAGAAAAAATCATTTTGGAACTGCCACAAATCTCACAATGAGTCCTTATGGGTTAAAAAATATGTTTAATGAAGTTTAGTTGACAGTCGCTTGCTTGCTTCTGCATCAGTGTGGGCGTACCTGCTGTGTTTTTAACTGGTCACATATCAATTAGCAGTGATTGCTCCACAGCTGCATCACCAGCACGTACCCCGCCTTCATCTTCTCTTTTCATCCTTCAGTTGATCTCAACCCTTTTATGTTTCCTCTCACCCTAGTGTCACCATTAAAATAATGTTTTGACTCCATGTCTTTATGTCCTGTGCATACTTTCGATGCATCTTTGCATTTGAACCATGGCTGTAATACCTGAAGAGACAAAGTTCAAAAAATGTAAGGGGAGACATTAAATTGGAGAGGTAAAACAACAGATCATAAGTGAATCTGTGCTCTATTTGGTCACTTTCAGTAGAACTCTCATTGTGTTGAGAGGAATTCAGTCCTGGGAAGCTTCTGATATGTGGCTTACCCTCTGGGCATTCAATTAATACAAAGCTGTTGGAAGGTGAAGTGCATTTTATTGTGTGGTGTGTACTCACTGTGTGATATAAATGACCACACCTACAAGGTACATAGAAGTATGAGTTTCTTTGACTCCATCTTGCAATGATCATGAGAATACACACATAGAAATGATAACAACGAGGCACTGTGTATCAGGCAGAGATGCTCACAAGTCTTTGAGCTCAAGTCCAAGTCAAGTCTCAAGTCTATAATGGGGTTAATGAGTGCTGCATGCCAGTCGCTCTGCTTTGAACACAGCATAGCTATATCTCAGGAATACAAAGCTGTACTGTATTATTGTCTCTCTGTCATAAATAGCAACATGGACACAGTATGAAAAAAATAACAATAAAACAATAAAAGGTTTTCTTTAAAAAAGAAAAAAATACTTGCATTTTTCCTAGCAATAACATTGACTAATATTTCACACTCTTTCAGTTTACTGATTGGCTGGATTGCACCACATTTTCTGTTAAATATGTTTCAGTGTTTAAATTTGGATGAAAATGTCTAAACTGAACTGACCCCAACAATTGTGCAAAAAAAAGTAGTCTCCAGACTCCTGGGACAAAAACAATAACAATAACAGCTTACAACAATATTGTTAGTGTCTCCAACTATCACATCAATCCCAGTAAAATCCCAGTATAAAGTTAACCTATAAACCTAACATTAGGTGGTCAGCGAAAACCTGCGTCCTGCCTGAAATGTTTGCGACCATTCATAATGAACGTGGTTGTCTGGCTTTGACGTTAGCCTGTAGATGATGGCAGTGAGACGCGGATGATTAGCGACATTATGACCACTCATCCTTTCAAAACACCACAAAAATAATGCCAGCAACATATTAACGTTAGATAGCTGACTGACACTATCTACGACGTGAGTGAGTTAACATTAAACATGTTTGCTAACTATAAGTGACTAGCCTATCGGTGCGTGCGTTTTTAAGGTACCTTAAAAGTTTAAGGTCATTGATCCTGCATCCTTTAATTTCGTTACACAGACTTTGCAAGTAGCAGTTTGATACCCCGCTCCCCGAAGGGGAGGCGAGGGTATTGTTTTTGGTTAATTTTTTTTTTGTCTATTTGTCAGCAACTTTACGCAAAAACTACAGAACCAATTTCCATGACATCTTCAGGAAAGGTGCGAGGTGATCTAGAATAGATCCCATTAAATTTTGGTGAATGTAGGTCAAAGGTCAAGGTCAAGGTCACCAAAAATGTGTTTTCGCAATGATAATTAGGGCAAATCAGGTAAAACATTTGCGAGGGGTGGGGTTTGTTGTGCCATGCACCACTTGTTTGCTATGAGTCTGTGTGAAGTTGTCATATCCAAAGAATAAAACAAATGGTACACCAGATCCCATAGACAAGCTCGCAGTACTGCATTAGTTTGTTTACATTCAGGTCTGTGGCAGTATGCGGCTCATGGGTAATGACGCATGCGCTTTAAGAATGAAAGGAGATTCAGCCAGGCAGACCCGTGAGGCTTTGACACTGCACAACAGTTACTGATACTGTTCACGAGTCCTGAACCTCAAGTCTGAGTTGAGTCTGAAGTCTTTTGAGGTCGAGTCTTGAGTTGAGTCTCAAGTCACTGCGTGTGCGACTTAAGTGTGACTCGAGTCCAAGTCACAAGTCCGAGTCCCCATCTCTGGTATCAGGATGGGTAAAATGCAGAAACCCAATCAAATAAACCAGCCCTCATGAAGAGCACAATTAAAAGGTACATCTCAAAGCAAAATACTTGAATCTAACAGAGGGGCGCATAACTCAGCTCCAAACTGAAATCACTACTTAACAATCTTAAAGTTGTAATACCGGGAATGACAACAAAAAGCCCTGGCTCACTTAACCACTTTTACACAGAGATCCCGGGAAAAAGGTGAGATGTTGATCCCACCTTTTTTCCACCACTGACTGATTTCCACAGCCAAGCCAAAGGAGTAACAGAGGTGAGACAGGCTGGATTTTACACAATGGAAATCAAAGGGGCAGTGACGCAGCGCAGGGTATGGTGTGACGTATAACTTGCTCGTCAGAAATACCCTGAGCATAGCGGTGTTGCAAACCTCTCCAGAGTCTCTTTCACCATTCCACAAACGTGAGCATGGATAGCATCCTCTGCGAGAAGTGACAACAGCTCGTGGATCTCAGCGTCTCCCCAGTTCGACATCTTTCTGGTTGCGTTGAAATATTTGTCTACTGTATGCAGCCCACGCTCATTTTCAAATCCCCCTGGCTTCAAAACAGCAGTTAAGAAACTAGTAGGTGATATCGTGGTTGCTCTGTCTATGAAACTGACCTATAGGTACAACTGTGTTAGGCTTTAATGTTGAAAAACTAAAGACTTTATAATGTTAGTGTTTGCCTGAGGAACTGCGAGCACCAGCCAGTCACTTGAACGAGTTGAATAATGACTATGCAACCAGTTTAATAAAAATGTGATATATGGTGGCATGTTGCTGTTTAAGGCTTTATAAATAACTGAAAAACTGTGCCTGTTGTGCTTTACTGCTACAGAAGCTCATCCAACCTTTTCATATAAAATGCACTGATGAGTGGAGTAACTGTCAGCAATAATGAATCTGAAGGCAGACTGCCAAACTCAATCCAGAGGTGCAAGACAGGAGGCAGAAGCTTTCATGTAGGCAAGAGATGAGTAGTGATATAACCTGTAGACTTTTGATCTTGACCATTTCCAGGGAGTAATAGCAGGTTCTTCAGCTTCTAAATGCTCCACCATGTTCTCCATCTGGTTGCTATCTTCTGTTTGCAGATGTTCACAGCTGGGCAGCAGTGGGTATTTAGGCCATTTTTAGTAAAACGCTTTACATTAACAGCCTGTTCCTGCTGCCGGAAATAGGGTTTATGGGAGCGGAGAGATGGAAAAACAACAAACGGTGCAAATTGGGGCAAAAAAAATTACAAAAATAAATAAAAAATAATGAGTGGAAACACTTTTAAAAGACACCTAAGTGTTGTGAAGAACTATAGTGTAGGGTGTTGGCACAAGAGCAGTGGTTACATTTGATCATGCATTCTTTAAATACAGAAACTGTGGTCAAAGTAGTAGCAATTCTATGCCTTCACCTAAGAAAAAATACAAAAGTACAAGCTCTGACATTTAATTCTACATTTCTACCAGCTGTTTATGTGTGAACCTCACACGATCCATGTCAACAATTATTTCTGTCAGTACTAGACATGCCATTAAAAAGAAACGTGCTCATGTTTCCCCGTCATTCGTTATGTCTTGTTATGTCTGTCATTTGATATGTAGTGGTCTAGGCATAAAAGGGTTGTCTTCTTTTATGTGTTATTTCTCATCCACGTAGGTTGAAGTTGATCTTTAAGTTAAGAAGGCAGGAAATGATGAAAAAAAAAAAAAATCTAATAGATATCTCTCCTCTAATACATTAGTAAGAAAATAAAAAAAGCCTGTCAACATGTCAAACCTGTAAAAAAAAACAGTAAAAAGTCAGAAAAATAACTACTAAAATAATTCAGATACTAAAATAAATAAGTATTTGTGCTTCACACGTCTGCACTTGGTTTGTTGTTAATGAAAAATGATTAACCTTTTCACATTTAATTATCTTGGAATGTTTTGTAAATTTCTGTGGCATGTCAGATTATGTTGACTGATGCCAGTGTTTTGTTCTGGGCAGACACAAGAGGAATTTCCAAAAAGGAGAGTAAACAAAGTAACTAACTTTGTTTCAATAAATCACATTTGGTGCAGTGATACAGAACTAGGGGATCACATATTGCCTGATGTGAGCCTTCTGTTACAGCTCATGCCAGTATTATGGGACACTTCTCCCAACGATGATATCTCCCCCACTGGCTTCTTCACAGAAACTTTAATTAGAATCGACTTAGCTGTAGTTCCTCCGTACTGCCCTTAAACACTCTTTCTGGAAACTTGTACTTTTCTTGCTTTATTTTTTATCAATCATTTTGGCAGCATGTCTCTTGACTGTAATACTTGCTTGGAGATTGGCCATTCTACAAATGCACAAAAGAGCTCATGTCATGAAATAGCCAATAATGGTGGAATCGATAAGGATACACATAATCAGGAGGAATTATTCTGACAGGCTTTTAGTGTTAACAGACTAAACATTTCCCTCTGGGCTGGAATGATGTAATAATGTGGCTATGCCTCATAATGATGGTTGATATTGATTCTTTTACAGAAAAGTAGGGTATTACTAAAAGTGCATGGATCAGTACAATTAATTAAAAAATCGCCATGAACTTTGTAAATGTTAAAAGAGATTTATGCATATGTGCTTGGATGATATAGTGAATATACCCAGTGTATCACGACTTCCTCTATATGGGATGAAGTAAATGAATTAAGTACAATTATGAAATAATAATTCATGAATCATATATATTGCCAATGTAAATATGTTTTTTTTTTTGTAAATAGTGTCGTATTATGTATTGTTTTCACCATTCACGTCGCTGTGCATTTTGTATTCCAATGATTTTTAGGGTAAGTTTGAAGAAAATGCAGGAAAGAATGATATTGATGATTCTGTTTTTTTATCAATACAGAAAGATAATCTGTAAAATGTTATATTTTTATATTTAAATAGGGGGAATGAGGGAATTTTTCTACTGCATCTCAGAAATGATAATCCTTTGTTGATTTCATAGTGGGTGACATCCAACATTACAGGCAACGTATGTTACATTTCTCTTATGTAATACTATTATATACTCTGCTGAGAATGATAGTCCCACTCAAACAATACTTCTGACCCTCTGTGTGGTGGGACTTCATCTGCAACGACCCTTTATTTGCTGTGTTCGGGTGGTTTCTGGTAATCAGCCTTTGGACAGTGAGTTGTACTCCTAGTACAGCATCAGTTTAACAGCATCACAGAATGTTTATAGGCGGAATTACATAAAAAGGAAGCAGCTCTGGTAACAACTTTTTCATCTTTCTGCTCTTCTCAGTCCCTGCACAGTTCTGTCTGAGAGCTGAACCTAGACCTATGGGTGACACAAACAGCATAAATGACAAAGATTGTACTTCGGCTGCATTTATTTGTAGACTTTTTAGAACATAACCATTTTGACAGAATAAGAAAATAATTGTTTTTCTCACTATGCAGCTCACTCTGTTCATGACTGATTAACCTCGCCTCCTCATCCTCACTTCTTACTTAATATACACACAAGTTACAAGCTATAAATGTTTCATACTTTGCCTTAACCCTTTCATGCATGACTTATGAAAAAAATATCTAGATTTTTTTTTAGATTGATGTTATTACTCAAAATTAGGCTAAAGTTGAAATGCATTTTATTATTTATTTATTTATTTATTTAATATGGTTTTATTAAGAAGATATTTAACCTCCTGAGACCCAGGAAAGTACAGGTTTTGGCTTTTTTTTTTAAATCAAATAATTGCCTATATTGGAAACATCATGATGCAACAGTTTTTTCAGATGCTTTTTTCTTTTTTTTTTTTTTTTGTATAAAGTCGTGAAACTCTTGTCCACAAACATAGACAGAAAACCCATAGCTTGGTCTGAGGAGGTTAAATTTATGAGATCACAGTGCAGTCCAAATTCTGAAACTAAGATGATACATTTTTCATTGTATTGCTTAGGGTCTATAGAGACTGCCCCCACAATATTGCCTTTATAACACTTTGGAAAGTGAGCTTAAACTATGTGTCCACAAATGTAGACATCATGCATGAAAGGGTTAAAGGACTGCTATCTTCCCTTAGTATTTTTGAAAGAGGAATAGAGTCCTCTTAACCAACAAGCCTAGAAAGACAGATAAAAACACAACACAGACTCTAATGAGGGCCTTTTATATCTTTTGCAGCCTCTGAAGGGCAGGGAAAAGTTTTCAGTTAGTTGCATTCAGCAGTGTCACCACAGTACCTTTAGGTCTATATGTGATAAACCTGTCAGCACTCAAAATGTTTGATTAGTGCACGTCCACCTGCATTAGTTTATGTAACATATTGAGGCAGATTGAGCTGTTTACAACAAAAGGTCAAAATGTTTTCACAAATAGGTGAATGAGACACATTGCAGGGTGCTTTATGCAGCAATATGGTACAGAAACACTATTTAAATGACAGTCATTTTGTTTTACTTGTGGCACTTTATCTTAAAATTGTGAAAAATTACCCTACTTCAGATATAAAAACTGAAGAGTGTAAAATAAAGCAGTAAGTGATTTTTACATGTCCTTCCTGTGTGTGCACATTGGAGTACCTCAGCAAATTATGTGTGCAGTGTACAGGAAGACGCAGCCACAGCTTCCTTTGTGACTTGTTAAATGACTTGGGAACCCTTCACTGTGTTCAACCCTTTGTTTACTGTCAACAGGATTTAAATTGTCTTTAATCACTACATTAATCTAATCAAAGATGATTAACACTTTACATAATCAGAGATGTGGTTCCTTCTCAGATTACATTTCCTGTACCCTGTGATCCATTTGTAATCTCTTAGCTAGACATAGTCTCCCTGGATAACATCTCTGGATTCCTTTAACAAATTATTACTTGCCACTAAACCAGTATCTTAGCTATTGTACACTCCCAGCGCTGAGCTCATTATGAAGCGCTGCACAACAGAAACCCCCTTCTGTTCATCTTTCTTCTGGTATTATGCCTTGAACCTTTAAGACGAGCAATAATTAAAACTGTGTTCATCATTGCTCCTGAAGTCCTCTGGAAACTAGTCATTTAATTAATGAACTACCGATAGCAGATCTAACACTTAGGTCCTGTAGTTGCAGTATGCCTAGTTTCGTGGCTTACCCCACAGAACTGACATGAAATTGTTGGATGATCAATGAGAAGCATAAACAGATCTGTAGGGACATTCACTGTCCTTGGCGTTGAGGTGATGCCAGTGAAAAAACAAGCTGCAGAGGAAATGAGCTGTAGCAGACACCAAAAGGCTCAGTTTCAGCCTCCTGGTGAAATACCACTTATTATTTTAGATTAACTGGCAATGACATCAAATGTCCTAGAATGAAGTTGAAAATCTATAGGTTAATTTAGTTTTTACCTGTAAGACTCTAATAATAATCCAAACACTTATATTCCTTTCTCAGTATAAACTCTGATGTATGTTTATATTTTAATATGCTCCCACTGCTCAAACACTGACTATTACCTAAATTTCCACTTAACCTCAACTTCACTTCTGAATTTTGTTATCACAAGGCACTTATGATCTCATCTGTGCAGCAGTACTGGCATGAGACCCAACAGGAGTAATGCACAAGATGAAAACATACACCTAACCACTTTACCCGTGGCAGTTAGCCAAATCAACTTTTCTTGAGCGTAGTGGAGTCACGTAAAAGCAGCACAGCAGTTGTATAATGTTATTTACAGGCAGAGGATGGTGTTGATCACACCCATAAAGCATTTCTGACTACTCCCAGCAATGCTCTAGTTGGAAAATGTTCAAAAGATGCTAATGCAGAAGGTGTGAATTTGACAAAAGCCTCTGTTTTCAGCAACATGTCCTCAGCAGCCACGCAAAAAAGAATAACAGAGGATGGCATAGCCTTCCCCAGGGCACCACTCTGTAGAACACACATAAACAAACTGTAAGTTTTGAAGCACTATTTGACTTAGAGCTTGAACTTAGATGTGTTTTGTAAATAAATTGACACCTACTGATCTGTAGTTTTGTCAGTTGCATGCCTGGAAGATATGGCTGTTCACTGTTTGTTTTTTTGTCCATGGAAATATTACTTTTGTTGGCACAGCTGACTGACAAAGTGGTGACTTGCGGACAAAAGACTCATATTTGTTATGAAAGCATGAATAAATTCAGACAGATTTAAAGCAGAGAAGTGTGCTTTCAATTGAGCAGCAAAAAATAACAAATGCGATTAATATTTAATGTAGAATACTTTTTAAAACAATGTCATTTTACTGTGCAGCATATTAAATTGATATTAAGTCAATGTTTTATACACACTGCCAAATGCATCATTTCTTTCACATTGGTAAAGCGAAACTGCACAGTCACCGGTTTCTCCTGCTGAGGCTGCAGGTGGTTCAACAACTCTTGGTTTGTCACCAAAAAGCTTGGCATCATACAATGCCATGCCCTAATCTGTTGATTAAAATATCAAACAATTTTGCAGCTGGCCTGGATTCAGCTTTCTTATGTTGTTTTTCAGGTAGATGAGCAGCAGTTCACCCTGTGGGTAGAGTAGAGCTGAGTGCCCAGTCTGAGATGTCAGATAATCCCACAGTGGAGATCGACTGTATTAGTTTCAGATAACATGCTTCATTTCTCAGTCTGGCACAGTGTAACAATGGCTGAGAAAAGGATTGGCAGGCACTGATGGTGAGAGCTGCCAAAATGACTCCCTATGTGACCTCACTGTGTGCATGAGACAGATGCTGCCAAACACACAGGTAGGTTGGAGGTACCACTGTGTCTGCACTGAGGGTGTGGTGTGAGCAGCATCTTAGAAGCACAGCAGCAGCTGTCTAAATATGGGTCTGAATAGGAAGATGAGGATCAACATGTATAGGAGAAGCATCACCAGGTACAGGAAAACACTGCATGCAAATCATAATATCAGGCTTGGTTCTTGTGTTATTATAGTGATTAAAGCAATGTCTATTCATTCTAACATTTAACAGCTGAAAACACTTCCATAATTAAGTTAACACATCTGAAAATGAATGCCCCAAATGAAACATTATGACTTATGTTTGGAGATTATTGAAAAATAAAACAGCAAGCAGCAGGATTTGAAGTGTTTACCCTGCTGTAAAATGTGCTTATCCACTGTAGTTCTGCACAGCTGTGTCTTTATCATTACTATGCACACAAAGATAGAATATACATAATTGTCTGAAGAAAAGCCAGAAACACTACATCTTCTCTTCACCGACAAACCCGTGCACCAATGTAAACTATATGGTTTTTCCATAGTAGACCATGCAAAAGATAAGAGTACGACAGAGCCACAGTCAACTAATTTCATCTTTGTGCAGTCTCAGCTGTCAGGTTAACTGTCTGCCTCCTTCTGCAGCCATGTAGCCAAAGCCCACAGCCCACAGCAGACTAATGAACAACTGGACAGAAGGCCAAAAATTCACACTACACGACAAGTTATGGCACCTTTACAGAAGTATCATAAAAGTCCAAAAACCCATACAGTACTTGGGCATTGTTAACCCATCACTGAGGTCTAAGAAAGAGGGAAATGCATGAAATATGTAGAGCATGTAGTCCAGCAAGGGCACTATAATGTATGAACAGTCAGGGAAACATTCACACAGAAGAGAATTGGTGCAACATTTGTAGTGGATTTGTGATATTTAAAAGGTGAAAAGCCTTTGTGAGTCAGTCTGTGTTTCAACCCACACCTATCATCTGTCATATGTTCATTAGGGTTCAGTACAAATCCTTCTATTGCTTCACACTTAAAGAAAATAATTAAAGTTAGCCTGGACACTTCTAATGTCTGTTTGGAAGTTCTGTACTGTAGACAGGGAAGCACAAAATCAAAATCCACAAGAACTCTACCTACCTGGCATGGGATTATATCCACATTTCTGATGATACATGAAGATATGATTTTTTTAGCCCCATTTCTAAACTATATTCATATGAAATTAAATTTCTGATTATTTTTTATTAGAATTAGTCTCATTCCAGCTCCAGTCAGCATTTAATTAGACAGTAAAATAGTTTTGCTTAAGGTTAGTATAAGGTCACATTTGTTTTAGACCTTACTACATATCTGTAAGATACTGAATAGTACTATCAGTACCAACTGAAATTCAAATCCAGTATTGATATTGTCAAAAAAAATGACAATGTAATATTTAGAGTTCCTACTCTATGGTGGCAACAAAAAATACAAAATGTCCTTATTACAGCCAGTGTTTGTTCCCACTCATGCACACACTCCTCTGAGCAGAGAAAGTCCAGTATGGGTCACTGGGAGCATGATGGACTCCATGCAGTATATGAAAACACAACCATTCTTATTTCCATGTCATCATTTACGTAAATGAAAACAAATATTTAATTTAATCTCTGCCTAAAACTAACTAAAGTTTCACACTGGACCTTTACTTACTTTACTTACTGATCATAGCTGTTTATATGTTTATATGGACAAAAATATGGGGACAGAATGAAAACTGGACTATGGACTTTTTTTTGAAGTGGCTGCTGACACAGTTCAGTGGCACCACATATCAGTTTGTCTGTTACCACAGAGCCAATCAGCACCCTCATTATGTCACGTCTAAATTGGTAACTTGTTACATCCTGAAAAGTACCAAGGCAATCAGATAGCAAATAGGTCAAACCTGGAGACAGCGGAGATTTAGCCCAGTAGGCACCCAGCCATGCAAGTCCAGTCCGCTGTCAGTATAGAGGTGGTCAACTTGTCAATGATCACCTGCGTCTTGTAAACCTGTATTTTATGTCCTTGTCGCTGGTAAAGCAGCACATTGGTCCTCAACACACAAAAACCATCAGACAAATCTTGGTGTTCTGTATTACAACCTGTTATGTGTTCTTTGTGCTCTTAAACTGAAGGGTCAAACAGGATGTTCATTAATAAGTGATACGGGCTAAACGTTACCGACCGCTGCGTATGTGATTTTTCTCCTGTGAATTGTTATTCCTACCCTTAAATGTCTGGTGCAACACTCAGTTTTCAATATCCTGGCATGGAGGGATTTATCTGCCTTGAGCTTTTTAGTGTAAATGCTGGGTTTTTCACCCAAATATAAACAGATGTCCGTCCACTGTAGCTTGGTCCATTTGATTGGCTCTGTGACCCACTGAGCCGACAGCGAGTATGGATCAGGAAACCACTTTACCCCGCTGCTGATGGTCAACTTATCTTTACACCTTGTCTCTAGTTGACGGACCATTAAAATGATCAGAGAAGGCCTCTGGATCTGCCATTACTCTGTTTCTCTCCTAATTTTTGCGTTCCTGACACCGTTCATGTTCTGTTGATACTACAACTGTCATTTTCTGCCACCACTTAGGCCCCGCCCACATAATACATCATCACAGTTTGCCAACATCAAAATGGTCTATATGTCAAATCAGTGGGAATGGGAGGTCCTACAGGCTGTAGGTGTGACGAGTCGCAGAATTTTTCTCCATATAATTTATACACACTTACAATTGAATACAATGTCAGCTTATAATATCTGTCAAACACGGCTGACTGACACCACTACAGCCCAGACAAAAACAGAGAAATTAAAAGCCCTCCATATATTTTCTCTGTAAGCACTGTTGCACCCATGGACTGTCTCTGGAAGCTGACCAGGGCCCAAACACCATCACCAGTGGACTGAGAAGCATGTAAACTGCACCATATAAGACCCAAGCATAGGTCCTGCGTTTTTAACAAATATGCAACTCTAACGCTGGAGTCAGAATGAAGGAAATGAAAGTTGAAAAGCTGCAAAATGAAAATGGCATTATGAATTATAGAGTGGTGGAGTGTATTTTCCTATAGTTGATTTCATGCATTGATGTATGTTCATACGCTGACTAAACTTAATAGATTTGGTCCTATCTGTCTTTTAGGTGCAAACACACACACATTTCTGATTTATTGAAGACAGTCAGGCAAGTTGATTGCATTAAATTATTGTGTGCTTTTATGCCCGTTTGTATTTTAGTATACATCTAACGACTACTGTTGTCATGGTTTTGCAAGCGTGCCATTTTTGCTGCACTTATCCCTTCCTCACAGTAAATCAATAAATCCACTTCCCGTTCTTTGTACAAGTGACCAGATAAATGCACACCTCAAATGTGTCTGGCTGCTGTGTTTATTTGTACTAAAAGAAAGCAGCTATGTTCTCCATTCGGTAGACTGTAATAGGGCTGCTGAAGAAAATGACTCCAAATTTGTTTTAGTGTCTGTAGCTTGTTTATATATTTGTGTCTGCTACCGTTATGGTCTTTTTATCCTTTTTTTTTTTTCCAGATGATTCATACAGCTTCTGCAATTTTCAGATTGTTTTGTGAAAAGTATTTTTGTTTTTAAACACTGTAATTTATTTATGTGCTGTAATCTTCATACATTCATCCGTGATATTCATCCTATACATCAAAAGCATGAAAAGTGTTCAGAACTGGGTGATCCTCTGAGCGACTTCACTGATCAGACTGAGCGGAGCATAGACTGTATATAAAGAGTGGACCGAGGATCCATGATGTTGACAGTCTCTTAACTGCTGTTTTGAAACCAGTAGTTTGCAATTTGGCTGCAACAGAATGGCATTTTGGAGCCAGAAGTGGCTTTAAATGGGCGGAGCTACCCGAGCCTACACTGCTCTAATCAGTAAAATGTCTTTCTTTCTTTCTTTCTTTCTTTCTTTCTTTCTTTCTTTCTTTCTTTCTTTCTTTCTTTCT
>JAPQRP010000017.1:12285791-12297812 GCA_037367295.1 Apogon hyalosoma | reverse complement strand
ATTAATCCATCATCACGATTAATCTGATAAAAAAATTTAATGCAATTAACCCATCTGCAGTGCAGAATGACTCTGAACGTCTCTGCCAATGCATTTGGGGCAATTTGTCCAAGTAGAGTTAGCGTTGTGCATGTGCAAATGGGCAGTTGATCCAGTAGTGACAGGCTGCAGAACCATCCCATAAAGATAGAAGACACTAAACAGCACATTGGTCCTCTGGATGGAAATATGAGGACAAAAAACCCAAGACAGAGCAGTTGTTTCAAGTCGTTTTGCTGAAACTGTTGAAGGTGTTTAATAAATATGTTTAGTGCATAAATATTCCTTTCTTTCTTGAGTCTGTTTACTCATGCAAAATGAAACACAATTAATATATATTAGAAATGAATTATATTTAATTGTGATTAATTAAACTTAATCCACAGCAACCCTGTGATTAATCTGATGAAAAATTGTAATCGTTTGAAAGTAGGGGAAACCGGGGACAGTTGTAACACGGATCCATTGTAACACTTGCAATTGCTCCAATCAGGAATAAGTTAGGATTCACCTGATTCACTCTGCACATGCTCAGTTTAGTCCTTAGTCCACATAGGAAGTTGTAGTGCCGTGAGGCAGATACATCAAAATTTGTGTGGGAAAACATAATTTTGTGGTAAGAAAGTAATTTCATTCATTCATTCATTTTCTGAACCCGCTTTATCCTAAGAAAGTAATTTTTTATTTTTATTAATTTTTTGCTCAAATTACTTTTGTGATTACATAGCTTGCTTTGTAGTTAGACTCATTAAAGGTATGTCATGTTGATCATGTGTCTGTTTATCTATCTTTCATTCAGGTTATTTGTGGTAATGTTTTAGCTTCTAGCTGTTACGACAAGCTCATCACTAATGCACTCAGGGACAGTTGTAACAAACTTGCTTGGGGTAGACTGTAACACTTTCTAAAATGTTACAATTTACCCCAAGCTAAAATTCAATTGTTTTTCCCAGATTTCATGACCATGGGAACCCTGTAACTGTTTTTTTTTTTTTTTTTTTTTTTAGTTTTAACTTGCCTAGATCCCGGAAGAGAAAGACTAACAGGGGTGCCTCTCAACATTTTGAAGAAGGCATCCACCGATGTAAAGCTCCACGGAAAGTCAGTCAGATCTGTGGCAAAATTGTATGGCATATGCCATGTCACTCTATGTAGATTCTGCAAAGGGAGGTAAAAGTTAGAAGATCAGGGATCAAGTGAATATCTGAGTATCTGAAAGGCACTGCTAATACATACTATGGACTGTGTCCCTGAGAGATAAGTGCATAAGAATTGGTAAAAGGATGTCAGGCTGAATTTATGAAAGTTATACTGGTGGCAATATATAAAATATATATTGAATATGGAAATTTTTTTTAACATTTTTATATGGTTAACATTACAGGTAAGAGAACTTGCATATCAGCTTGCAGAAAAATATGGCTGCAAACATCCAAAGTCATGGGATGAGATTTCAACTGCTGGTCCAGATTGGTTTTCCGGCTTTATGGAATGAAACCCAACTCTTTCCATTAGTCAGCCAGTTTCTTAAGTCATTGTCATGGCCCTAATTTTATAATGTTACATTTTACCCCAAGATATGTTACAACTGACCTGTACTATGGGGTCAGTTGAAACATTTCACTCCTTGTGTTTGAGATTAAGTCATGCATTTTCTATTTCTGTTGCACAGACATTTTCTAGCTCATTTAATAGCAGACACTTGAAGCTAGTTTATATAGCAGTTTGAAGACACTGGGTTAAAAGACTTCAAAGTTAGAGACAGAAATGTCAAAAATGTTACAACTGTCCCCGGTCTCTCCTACTAATGTTAATGCTAACACTTTTATTCTGTTTACAAGTGTTTTATCTTTGGGTTTTTACTGCGACCAATGTATCATCATTTCGTTTTGCAATACATCTACGATGTAATGTTTAAATGAGAAACAAAGAATCTGAATCTGATCTCATGACCACCAAACAGACAGGAAATCCCATTAGCTTTAATTGCTATCTTGGTGCTTTTTTCACTAATTATGTTGTGGTGTTCAGGAATAAGGTAAACTATACTTAGCCACTCAGTTCTTAGTTTTCTACTAATAAACTATAGTTTGGCTATATTAACAAAAGTTTTATTGTAGAAACTTAATACAATTAACCCAAAATGGCAACTGGATTGCTGGTGGTCCGGTGGGAATGGAGAGGTTAAAGCAACTGTGTTGAATCTTTGTGATGTAAATAGAGGCGTCTGGCACAACTGCATCTATTTCCAAGGGGCATGGAGAGGTCCAATAGGCTCTATACTTACAGTTGTTTTAAATGACTAATGCTGCTGGAGTTTTTGACCTGATGGAAATAATAAGACATGACTCATGACATTGTGTGCGAGTGGCTTTTTTATGCATAAGTGATGAAGAGTGTGTGGACAAGTGGAAGGGCTAAAGGTATAAGTATTAAACAGAAGGAAGTTCAAATATGAGCTGAAGTTAAACAAATTTTTAAGTGTAAAGAGGACAGCAAGCCTTGAAAACAGTTCAAGTATTACCACTTAGTGGAAAAGCTAAAAGGAGTTAAAGTGTTGGTTGGAGTACAGGCTGAAGACTGCCTGAAAGAAAGTGTCATTCTAATTACTTGGAGCATTTAGAGGGGAATGTAAGCAGTCATTAAAGCTGACAGAGAAGACATTAAAAGAGTTCACAAGCAGGTGTCAGCATGATACAAAAATGTACATTTATGTGGCAGATGTGCATGGATACTAAATGTTACGCACTCCAACTCATTAGCAAATGAATTCAGAGGAGGAATGTTTTTAAATCTTATGAAGGATAAGTCGTCGATGCTTGATGGTAGTGGACTCGACACTTCTCGCCTTTAGCACTCGTTCTTGAAATCTAACCCTCTTTCATTCAGATGCCAGTCTCTCAGAGTTAAATTAATGGAGCTCATTGAAAAAGCACTGATAATGGTGATGTACTGTACAAAGTTCACAGGAAAGTGAAGGAGATAATGATAAGGGTAAATGCAAATGATAGGTTTATTGACTTTGACTCCAAAAAATGTGGGAACATCTTAAGGTGTGGAATAGTGGAGAAAGAGCAAGTGTTCAGTATCACACTGGATTTATTTCATTTATAATAAATGGATGTCATTGAGGAACTGATTAAACTTGCTGTGGGTTAAAATTTTGAGCTCTGGGGGTGAGGGTTAGAGTCTACGACCTTGAAATAATATCAAGTAAATAATATCAAAACAGAAAAAAGTCATGAAAACATACTGTGCATTCATTTTTTCAACTTCATGAACGTTATCACAACACAAGGGTGTGTAATAAGTTACAATACATGCAAGGAGTGGGGTTTTTTGTGCCTGGCACCACTTGTTGTAATTGTCTCTGAAGACGTCACAGCTTCAGTTTTAATACTTTTTTTCCTCGCTCTCAAAGAACCAAGAAAAATTAGTTGAGGTAAAGGCCATTTTGGCGTTGGTGTTGTATATCAGGTGAGATGATCCATACACGCCCTGTCTACAGTCATACTGATATTTAATAATACACATACATTTCTCATCCACATTTAAAATGGGTTTTAGGTTGCGATACACAGATTGAAGATTTTTATGCGTGTAGATGGAAAAATGGAGAAACTGGGAAAAGATGGCATTTTGTTCCATTTGTGTATTGTCTGTTATTGCTTTGTGAAATGAAGCTGCACCTGTTTTGCTGCTACAGAGGTGGAATTTCACCCATTTTAAGTAAATGGGGAAAAAAAGATTTTAACAATTCATAATTTTTTTTTTAAACTTTGACCTAATGTTCCCAAAATGTAATCACATCTGTTTTGGGTCACTGGCAATCTATAAACCCAGTTCCATATGAATTCAACCAACAGTTTTGCTGCTAGAGTGTTAACAACCAACCAACCAACCAAACAAACCAAACCAAACCAATACCCCTTGCCTCCCCTTTGGGGGGTGGGGTAATAATGTGTCTTTTGTCATTGATCCCCATCCCTATTATTTCTCACATTTGATCCCATGGGACACACTGGACAGGGTGGGACTTCTCTTTTTAATGTGTGTTTTTGTGTGTACATTACAGGGTGGCTTTTTCCATAAAACAGCTCGGTGAAATAACAACCAAAACCACAGCCAGAGTGGAGGATCTGACTCCCAGCAGTGTTGGACTTTTAATTGTGGCCTGGATTTACAGACCTGTCGCTTGTGTCGACCTTTGTAGTGAGCTGGAAGCTGCTAAATCAGTGGTCTGGAAACAGCGGGTGAGAGCCCCCTTCAGGGTCATAAGAAGCAAGGGAGGTGACTGCACAGTTAGTAACAGAAACCAGAAAGCCCCCGTGTCCTCTGTGCTAAATTATTCTGTATGAGCTTCTGTTCTTTTTCTTATAATATTGTGAATCATTTGGAGCCTTTAGGTCTGATAATGAATCATATAAAAATCCTGAAGCACAGCTCGCCACTCACAGGTGTGTTCAGGTTGTCATAAGAGGTCACGAGGTGAGATTATTTCATTTTAAGTAGTGAAATCATAAATTACAAAGACTTAGACCCAATGCAAAACAGCACAAAGACACAGCTGATCATTACTAGAAAAACTCATTTTGCCACAGAAACTCATTTTCCCCTGTTAAATATGAACCATCGAACATGCAGTTGAATCATTACTTCATAGTTGCGATAGTTGAGCACACTCTCATCTTCTGTTTTGGTGGAACAGAAAGTACAGAAATGGCTATAATCAGTTAACATCATGGTTTATTTATTTCACTGTGCTTCGAGACTAATGGCAAGTTTACCAGTGCAAATGATGGAAAGTTATGACAAAAATACTATTGATTAAAACCTGAAAAAGCTGAAACTAGTCATTCTCATATTTTCATTTAGAGGACACAGACATGATTGTGAAAACATTCATGAGTCATAAATCTTCAGCAGCACCTCAGATGGCAGCCTGAGTGGTAACTGTGGTTGTTTGCAGCAACATTTTTTTTTTCTTTGGCATCACTTCAAAATTCAGTGAGAATCTAAGTTGTAATTTTGGAGACTCATTGTTAGTTATTAAGCAACTTGTCATTATAGCTGTCTCTGCATATCTAGTTATTAGAAATGGAAATCATGGCTTTAGGCAATAACTTATCAAATATCTTGCTGAAAACTTTAGAAAGTCTCTGAATTTGTGGCAACTTTCAAGAGCAGGTAAAAAGAACTGCAGGTACTTTATGATTCACTCCAGCTACTTCATTATTTTTGGAATATTTTCACAAATAACAAAGCCTGTATTTTTATCTTTGTTTCATTTGCTCGAGGTTTAGGTCCTGACTCAAAGACAACATGCTAACTCTATCTGCAAGACTATTTTTGCCTCCCTTCTAGTTTCTAAAAGTCATTTTACATTTTTCTGAGGTATTTCAGGAAAGGACATCTGAGACACGGATTGATGTCGCAACAGTCTTTTTTTTTCCCCTGTGCCATCAAAACACAACTCCCTCCTTAGTGCTTTGCCACACAGCAAGAATTTCGCCTGAAAAAAAAAAAAAAAAAGAAAGAATAAAATCTGATCTCAGTCTTAAATGAGGGAAACAGTTGTTTTATCTGAAGCTACTTTAACTACTGTGAAGCTCATGACTCTTCCTCCTCACTATGCATGTGTCTTCTGTGATGTGGGAGGAGTACACACCCACTTCACAGATTTTTAAACATAGTTTCTTGGTTTTATTTGTTGTTGTTTTTCCCTTCATATAATTTTAAGCACACAACACCTGTCTGCAAGTAAATCATTTCTATCTAGTGAAGGTGATGAATATGCATCAAACCCACACACTCTATTAAGTTGTTTATATGCATGTGGCATGTCATTTGCCATTAAAATAAGTTTGGTAGGTTACAACACAGGCACTTAGTCCTGGACATCAATCCACTGAATAAATAAAGTGCATTTCATTTAACAGAAAATAGCATTTTGATGTTTGAAGAGCTTTTTTTCTATGTGACATCTTTTAGTCACCTTGCAAATATAGATGCTAAAATCATCTATGTATAGCTTTAATATGAGTACAAAATATTTCAATACGTGTTTTACTGTTGTATACATTTTTGTTAAATATAAACTATAGGAAATAGCTTAGTGTTACTGTTGACAACGAAGACAAATTATATTTGACATTCATTTTCATACTAATAGCCAGATCCTGAATAAGATTACACAGCTATGGAGCAAAAAAGTGAAGTGATAATAATTCAGAAAAATACTTTATGATACTCCCAAGCAGCCACTCACACTTGCCCATAAAGTTGTAATAAAATATTTTTACCTCTTGTCATGAAATGATTATGACAATGTAATTTATTCTCAATAGATAAATTGTAACTGGGACTCAGCATGTAATAGTTACACCAGGTCAAAGGTGATACTGATGTGCAGAAATAGGAAGAAGAAGACAAATGTGTCTGACAACAGAAATATTCCAACTTTATTGGCAACAGTGTATTTTACATGTCAATGAAGCAAAGGTTGGTGGATAAATTATGTTTATGTTTGTGTTTCTCAAGCAGAGCAAAATCCAAGGGATAAACTGATCATGTGAAAATGCTTTTTTAATCCACTTGCATCCCTGTTTAGATGCATCTGCACACCTCTATTAGACGGTTTGTCAGTCTGTCCATCATCAGGCCCCATTATATTCTAAAATGGGATGTCTCAGGAACAGTTTGACAGGATGTCTTAAAATTTGGAATGAATATTTATTTCGGCTTGGAGATAAACCAAAAAGATTTTGGTGTGTAACTGTCAAAGGTCTGGATTACTGGGGCCTTATTTTGGTCCATGAGTCCAAGATATGTCAAGAATGACTCAATGGATCTTCTGCAGATTTGGCACAGGCATTCACTTTGCTCCTTCATGTGTCCTAAGGAAACACATGACATAGTAATGATAATAATAAAAAAAAGTTGCTAGAAATCATATTAACTTTAAGAAGAAATCATGTCCCACATTTCCCAGTTATCAGGTGTAAGGAGAATATGACAGACCTGCATGAACAGATTATGATCATAACTTGTGGTTCTTGTTTCTTTTTTGTCATTATGTCATTCGGTAGACATGGCAGTAAAAATGTCAGAATATACCTCATAAAAGCTTTCTAAAAGCTGTAATGGTTGAAAAAGACAGCAGCTATACAGTTAATTATTTGCAGTTTTAGGTTTATTGCCCTTGAAGATGACAAAAGTTTGAATCTTTGTTTTCACATGATCTGTTTTACAAACCCAGGGCAGACGGATGTGGAGGATTCACTGCCACGGGCTTGCTTTGTGTTTCTGTCAGGTAACATCTGGCCAGCTGTTCTGCTGCCTGGTCAGAGCAGCCCGAGCATCTGCCTCTGTTTGGCTCCTTCCCTCACTGGTGGACTGTGGCTCATAAAAGTCTGCTTTGACTCTGACATTGTGTAATAAAATGTGGAATAATTCATTGTGCCCTGTGTGCACATACACTTGGAAGCCACTTCAGTTGCCCGGAATGCATTTTGAACCCTGATAGGTGAATTGATAATGGTGCCCTATTGCAAAACTCCTTCTGCAGGTCTCTTGCCAACTACTGACATCAAAAATGCAGCAGTGGATGGTAGACATAAGGTGGGTTTCACATCATCTCCCTCATAGCTGAAAGACGATACATTTCTCTGTAGTACACTCAAACTCCAAAGCTCTTTGAGCCTGTTCTGAATTCTGCTTTTACTCTTTGTGTCCCATATGTAATGCAGAGCATCAGATTGTCAGTTATAGTTTACCATTTAAAAACACTGACGACTGTAAATATAGAATACTGGGCTCTCTGCCAACTCTCAGCAGGGATTTCAGCTTATTGCTGTGTTGCTACAAGCCCCTAGCTATGTAGGCGCTGCATACAAGAGTAGGTATAACGTGTTTATGAAGTCTGCTGGGTACGTTTGGTCAGTCAGAGTGAAATATTGATGGCTGATTTTTCTCGTTAAAATGACAACAATTTATGAAATACTGGGCTTTTTATATTTGTATTTGACGCGCTTAAAGGAATTTGCCTTTGCAATAAAAAAAGCAACTAAGGATGAATGATGGTGGCATTGAGATGCGAAACATTAAGTCCGTTTTACTCTCCCATTTGGAGTCTGCACACCCCTTGTTGCTAGATGATTTGATTTGCAATGCATGTTGAATGCTATCAATAGTAATTGCAGTTGATCCACAGCTTAAACCACCTTGTGGAATCCATTGACTTTATTGACTATGTTTACATGCACATCAGTATCCTGGATATTGTGGGCTCTTTAAGTATACTGTCTTGGGTGTTCATGCGTGTAAGTATCATATCCCAGTTTCAATAACCCAGATTAAGATCTTATCCCAGATGTGACAAACAGGATACTGTTAAATGTTTACATCTTAACCCAGCTACTGACAGTTGTGGATTACTGTGCAAGGACTAAATGACATTAAAAGAATAAAGACATGCCAATAGCAATGAAACCATCTCAGTACTAGAATGACAAAGACACTGGAGTGAAAAATGTGAAATTCAACGCACTGGAGGGCTGACTGTTTCAAGTCTGTAACAAGTGGTGCCAGGCACAACAAACCCCGCCCCTCTCATGTATTGTGGCTTATTTTGGCATCAATCCAGCTGATGTTATCACATCTATGCATGTGGTGATGTCAGCATATCAGCTGCCTCTATATATGTACCAAGTCTGAAGTAAATTGAAACAAAATTCATGTTTTTTATAGACATGTGAAATTTCACCCATTATAAGTAAATGCAGGAAAAAAAAAATTAAAAAATTAATAAAAAAAATTTGAACTTTGACCTACTTGTCACAAAATGTGATCATATCTATTCTGGGTCACTGGCAATCTATAAACCAAATTTGATATGAATTCAACTGATAGTTTTGCTGCAAGAGTGTTAACAATGAAACAAAGAAAAGAAACAAACTGAACCAAAAACAATAGCCCTTGCCTCTCCTTTGCGTGGCAGGGTAATAAAACAACCAGCTGGATATTGGTTTAACTACATAAATAGTGCAATAAGTGAGATCTTGGTGGAAAAACTACAGATATCCGATCACTGTTTGGAGTAATATTAAAACCACTGAACGTCTGCCTTCAGTTACTGCTGCTGATCTTCACCCTCCCCCTTGACCTATGTGGTGACAGTGACTGAATAACAGCTGGAGGATGTGTTTACTTGTTGATCTCATCTCCCATTGCAGCAGTAAACGAAGAAGGCAAATCCAAAAGGCAGCGCTGCCATTTAAGAGTACCAGGTCCGCTACAAACCAAAGTGGGGTCCAATCAAGCAGTAACACTTGGACACATTTCGTGTTCAACAGTCTCTGTCACATAAGCAGAGTAACTTATATGCATGTATTCTACATATTTGAGTAGGTATTTATAAGCACTTTAACATTATATATAACAACATTTGGGGAGATAAAATTTTTAGGTGAAAAATGTCAAATTACTGCTCGGTGACATGTGGACTTGAAACAGACATCAATTTTTTAAGCTTTACGCAAACATTCAAAACATGTGGTTCTCGACAGAAATTGATATGAAGTAGGACAAAACCTTTTAGATATTATGTTCAACTATGCTGAAAATAATTTTTTGGGGCAAAATATTGAAAAGTCTCTGTTTCATTGACATGAGAATGTGATAACACAGTGACAGGTTACCATAGTAACACGTGGATGACTCTATCACTGTATGCATCACCTAAAATGTTGACTTATTTTTTTAAACAAGTCAGATATAATCACAATGTTTTATTGAATGTATTTAATACTAACACAGTGTTATTTACAACTTGTGATGGTCCATACTGATAGAGGTAAATTACAAATAAAGAGCAATTTCTCGGTAACAGATTGAATACATTTTCACATTTTTTACATTTAATTTTTAGCATCAAATTCAAGCTATATTTTAGTGTCTGACACATGGCTATGGTGTAAAAAGTACAATTGATAAAATTGGTTGTAACTTTCGTTTTACAAGTGGTATTTTAAAAAAAGATAACAGTTCCATAAAATAGAGTTATTTAGCTAAAAAAATGAGCCCACTTAATAAAGGATGTGTCCAAATGTACTTTGTGTACCAAATGTACATCAACAACATGTTGATGTTCACTTTCACTTGATCAGACCCAGTGGCTTCATTTTCTATAACTTCAGTCATTTTAAAATAAGGCAGCAGCTACTGAAATGTCAGAATAAATGACCATGCTATGTTTAATCATCACAGGTGTTTGCTCAAACAGCAGCACCAATCAATAATAACTCGGATTCTAGAATTGAATTTATGATGTCAGGGATATGAATATCCAGATTTCGCCATATCTCAAAACCAGGACACTACTGTACATGTAAACACAGTCATTCACTCTTTGCTGTCGCATTTTTGTGGAACCCAAAGGAAAAGTACAAGGGAAAACCCAATTAGTTCATATAACCCATACACTCAAGTTTTCACCTAGCTACATGTATATTTTACGCAAACCTTGGCAAGCTGCAAGAACACTGACATGGTCGAATGTGGTCTGGCTCATCATAACAAGGTGTACTAGATGGCATTAGAGAAGCAATCGCTACCAATTCTGCATTTCCTGTGCAAAATAAATGACAAGAGGATCAATTTCTTCAGATGCTCCCTCGCCACCATCAATCTTATTTGCTGCCGGTGTTGAGATTATATGTGACCTCTAATTACACTTTACAATTGACTCCATCAATCAGGTGAGCTAATTTCTCCCCTACAGATTAGTATGTCATTATTATTCTTTCCCAATCTAAATTAGATTTTGAACACCCCAGGGAGAGTGAGATCAAGCTGCAGCCATTTTCGACATTGCATCACCACTGTCCTCGATTCCGTAGAGAAGGTGTAATTATATTTTCTGCGAAAAGTAGAACAGCAGCCCATTCAATGAGCAGGTTCATACTGTGCGAAACTGCATAGTTCTAAGTCATGATGCCCTTACAGTCTTCTTTGAGCTAGTGAATTGCTCTGGGAAAACAAGAAGTGCTATGAAAAGAAAAGAAAAAAAAAAGAGAGCAACAACGAGAGTAGGGAGAGATATTTTTTTTTGAGGAGTATTTGAGTAGAGGTAAGAGGAGCGACTGGATGAGTATGACGTAGGATACTAGCTCCACTTCGCTGACTGAAGAGGAAAGGTCAATTCCCCATCAGGGAGCTATTCTGTTGAAGTGTGGAGACCAAGTGAAGTGTCTGGAAACCCTGTGGTTGAGCAGCGGAAAAGGAACTGAGCTGGACATGTAGTTGTTGGAAGTTTTATTAAATTGACTATTAATAATTCTTTGACCATTGTGAGGTTTCCTGGTGGTTTTAAATATGCTATTGTTCAACCATTACTTACAGGAGAAAAAAAAAATCCTCTGATTCCTTTTTAATTATAATTATAATTATAGGCCGATTTCAAAGCAAACAGGGTAATTCCTTTCAGGCCACTTTTAGATTATGCCACAGCACCGAGACAGATTAGAGTTATGAATGACCTTCTCCTTTTAGCCGACAGAGGTGAAGGTTCAGACCTACATGTCACTGCTGCTTTTGATATGGAACACCATTCAATTATTTTGTAGCACCTTAAACCTGGGTAGACCATAGGGATGGTTTAAACTTGACAAAGCCCATTCTGTCTACTAGACGTTTTCAGCTGTGATAGAAGACGATATCAGAACTGAAATATGGTGTTCCTCAAGAATGACATTTGGGACTGCTTTTGTTCTCTGTTCTCTACCTTCTTCCCTTCAGTTCAGTTTATTCAAAAACATAATGTCTTCATCACTCCTGTGATACAATCCCTCTCAAACCCATCTGTTGTAACTGCTGTTTTTTTTAGGATAAATGACAACTTTAATGATGAGCATTAGTGCATTAGTGCTGGGCAATACCACACTTTCATGATCTGATATAGTACCAATTATTTTCTTGGCATAT
>JAPQRP010000017.1:12226796-12243674 GCA_037367295.1 Apogon hyalosoma | reverse complement strand
CATCATGAGTGTAGTGCACCCACCCATTGTAATTTCAAATTATTTTACTTTCAATGTATTGCTCCTGTACAAAGGTAAATACTATTTTATCTTTATCATATTTTGTACCTTATAAATCTTTATCTGATTTAAACACAGTTAAAATGAAGTGTTTTCTGTTAACTTACCAACATATACCTGAACTTATACCCAATAAAAAATGCATTGGAAAAGCTAGCTGCTGTTTAATTTATTCCAATTCCTCCTCCATGGAAAAAGTCGGCCGGTTTGGGTGTTAAACTCTCTGGTTGAAAAAAGGGGTCCACTCCGCCCCTGGTGCGCATGACGCATTGTGAAACACCCGCCCCATAGACTTGTGACTGGTCCAGTATAAAATAGATCAGGCATAATTCACAGCAAACGGACCAGATCCAGACTGTTTTCTCAGTATTAAATACTCTGAGGAAACCGGATGGCTGGCCTGGCTAGTAGTTTGTTGGATCTCATCTGAAATTTGGGCACTTTTTACATTTCACAGAGAAAAAAAATCCAAGCAGGCCAGAATCGATCGCTACAAACCATATCAGAAACAAGGTCTGTGTTGAGAACTTGCTCATAATTTTGTAAGCGAAACATTCCCCAGGTAGCTGCAACTACTTCTGTGGAGTATATTATAGGTTGCACAGTCAGATCCCACAATGCAAAATACACCTGGCTACAAGGGCAGCACAGTACACCTGGCAGATCAGCTGGAGTCAGGCTGTATCATGCTCCCACCTCAGACAGAATTCATTATAATGTTGGTTCAGGCAGGCATAGAAATCAGAGCTGGTTGCAGGCCTCATTTTGGCTAATAGTTTGTGGTTTCAATCTGTCTCACCACAATTAGCATGTTCAGGGTTCATTCAGCCTACTCACACCCAACATGCTGCTGTACTCACCAGCCTACACGTCTGTTCTGAGGGAGGGATGAACACATGATCACTAAAATCAGTAAAAAAAAAACAAAAAAAAAAACTGTTATTTGCTTATATATTTGTTTGCAAATTCAGACTTGTAAATCTTGTAAAACTTGTAAAAAACCAAAACAAAACAGTGCTTTCAGGGGCTGTCTGTGTCATGTTTTAACAGATGTTCCAGATCTCTCCATCAGCATCACAAATGCAAATGTATGTCATTCTGATAACCTGTTAAATTGGACATAAGTGTCCTACTTGAACTGCTCCAGAATTTGTTTGGGACTCTTTGAGGATCTCTGTTAGATGGTGTGGTCCACATTTGAGTATCATCATTTGTTCCACCCTGCTTAGATGAATTACACCAAAGGGGAATATGAGCTGGATCAGTATATAATTGAGGGACTTTTGAAGACCATGGGATATATCTTGCATACATCTTTGTTAAAGTGATAATAATAATAATAATAATAATAATAATAATAATAATAATAATAATAATAATAATAATAATAATAATAATGTGTTTTATGTTCATTATGATCATGTCTTTACAAATTCCATAATTATTTACTTATGGAAACAATCACTTATTAAAAAAAAAAAAAGACTAGATATACTAAAATGTCAATGTCAGAGTCCAAATTTAATATCACCCACATTCTAATCAGCTAAACAATAATAACATGAGCTTATTCAAAAATTGTTTTGATCGTGTTCTTTTTATTACGTTGCGATAAGCATGACATATATTTCTTTTTTGGCAATATTTCAAATTTTATATGGAAAATAATAAGTTATATCTGTGTCCAAGAAATCCCTTTCATCTAAGTTACCCATTACAAAAACACCTCTGAAGGAAGTGTGATAATTCCAAATCACATGACCTACTCCACATGATGTCATTTCCTCCTGAAGAAAACACTGGCAAGACTCCAAAGTATTTTCTTTCTGCTCTGTCTTAGTTATTTAATATAAAGTAGTGTGTGAGTCAAGTGTGTATTTATCTCACCTTTATGTCAACAGTGTTACTACAATAACTTTATAAATAACTTTCAATTTCAGTTTTACTCAATTGTATATATAATATTTAGAATAATCGTTCTGTAAAAATCCCATGTGGTGTTATGGTTCTGTTGATTTTAGGCCTGAAAACAGCAAAAATGTCAATTATACCCTGTCAACTATTTTACCCTGTAAAGGAAACTCAAAAAGTTCCTCAATTATATATTGACCCAGCTAGAGTCTGGCCTAACTGTACTGAAGTATGTGTCTTGAAATTAAAGACACATCTGCAGGCAGCATGCAAAGTAAATCTACAGATGAACACTGAATGCATGCAGTTTAAAGTTCAATATGTAAGATTTGTGTGTGCTCATGTAGGTAAAGCATATGTAGAAGTCTGTTTCACGCTGGAATCTGGTCATCTGTTCACCTTAGATGATTTGACTTCAAACCTCTATGACTGTCTGTACTCTGTTCTAACACAAAAAACACACAGACACACAAGCATTAAGAATAAATTAGCTAATTACTAAAATACCAATAAATGGGTATTGGATTCAGAAGATGAACACTTTTTTTTTGTTCAGTTTTTTGTTTGTTTTTGTTTTTGTTTCCTGTATACACCAATTGGCTGTAACATTAGGGCCACTGACAGGACAAGTGGTAATACTATTGATTATTTCATTATGTCAGTGGTACCTTTCACTGGGTTGGATGCATTAGACAGCAAGTGAACATTTAGTCCTTGAGGCTGACGTGTTAAAGCAGCAAAATGAGCAACGTAAGGAACTGAGTGACTTACTTTGACCAGGTCCATGTTATAATGGTGACTGGGTCAGAGCATGTCCACAGCTGCAGGTCTTGTAGGGTGTTCCTGGTCTGCAGTGGTTAGAACGGACCAAAAAATGGACAAAGGAAGGACATGAAGGACTTGGGGGTAGCCATGGCCTAGTCAGCTGGATCATCGCTGGTTTGATTCCCTCGACTGGCAGAGAGCTGTTGGCTGATGTGCCCTTGAGCAAGGCACTTAACCCCCACCCCATTTGCTCCCCGGGCGCTTGACATGCCACTGCTCCTAGCATGCAGTGTGTGATACATGATCTAATGATGGGTTAAAGACAGAAGACACATTTCAGTGTGTGGTGCATGTTTACGTGTGTGACAAACTACTACTGACAAAATAAAGATTCTTTTCTAGATTCTATTCTATACATGCCCATCTCAGCATCTGTGGCAGGTGTTGAATAAATGAATCCGATCCATGGAGGTCTATCTCTCTGCTCCAGGACTTCAGGGATCTGCTGCTAAAGTCTTGGTCCAGATACCACAGCACACCTTCAGTGGTCTGGTGGAGTCTGGGCCTCAGGTCAGAGCTGTTTATGGGGAAGAAAGGGAACCAACACATTGGATCAGGGGTGTCCAATCCTGGTCCTCGAGGGCCGGTATTCTGCATGTTTTAGATGTTTCCCTCCTCCAGAACACCTGGCGGTCGTTATCAGGCTTCTACAGAGCTTGATGATAGGCTTATCATGTGAATCAGGTGTGTTGGAAGAGGGATACATCTAAAACATGCAGGATAAAGGCCCTCGAGGACCAGGATTTGAGACCCCTGCATTAGATGCTCAGTTGGTTGTGATCCAGTTGTTCTTCTTTAGATACTTTTGGTAGATATGAACCACCTCACACTGGGAACGAACAGCACGATCTAGAGATGCTCTGAGATCCCTGCTCTTACCCGTTTTGTGACTTTTAATACATTACCTTCAAGGTCTACATCTTCACTTGCTGCCTAATATATTCCACCCACTGACAGGTCCCATTGTAATGAAATAATCTAAATTAATACCACTTAACCCATCACTGGTCATAATATTATGGCTGATCTGTGTATACTGTAGAAGTCTGGAGCAGCTGCACCTCCATGTTGAACAGATTTCACACATTAGATAACCAAGCTTAAGTTTGTATGAGTTTAGTCACCACTGATTGGCAAAGTGGAATAACTAGAGGTCAAGGGACCATTCAAACAACATGGCTACAATTAATCAGAAATGACTCACTGCAGTTTGGGAACTCTGCAAAAGTGCCTCAACTTAGAAGAAAAGCAGCTTCAGAGACAGAAGGATTGTGATGAAAGTTGAAAACAAACAAGAGGCAATTACTGAGTAATGGTTAAAATAATGTTTTTATTGATCAAGTGCTATAGTAAGGAAACTGGGTATGGATACATTGACAGTTTTGCTGACCCTAGCAGCATCTGGATGTTCCTCAAGCCTCCATCAGACGCAATAACAAATAAATATGATTACGGATTCTTCCCCCTCCTCTGAGATCATGGTGGTCACTTTGTGGAATCAAAAACAATTTAGCGGGGACCATTTCAAAGCCTGTCTCTTGATTATTTTTACTATTGAATCCCATCCTCAGGGGAAGCATCATTGTCCTGTGTGTACCTCTGAAGTGCACAGCAGATAGAACATAATTGCTTGCAATGCACAGGCTAATAATCTGCACTTTAACAAAAATGCCAGGTAGTTTATTGAGCATGGAAAACAATTACAGCACTGTTTGCCTCTAGGTTTCCAGATGCATGGAATGTGCTTTGTATTCACAGAAAGTGCATGTATTCATTTTTCATTTGGTTCAGCCTTTCACTACAATATATAGCTATTACTCTGCATAAGCCACTCTAATGAAACATCTTAATAGTCTTAAGAAATTACAATGCAATCTTTTAAATGCATTCTATATTTGCTATTGTATTTACTAAAATGTGGAATAATTCACTCCTGGAAACAGAACAACATAAACAACAAAAACAAGACGTGATATAAAAATATGACACGTCTATAAAAACTAGACATGTATTGTATTCTCTTGTATGTGGGAGAAAATCCATATACCGTACCTATTGTTTATTTTTTAGGAGTGTATAATAAATGAGTGTCACATATCTGGATGAGGATCACGCACATGCTTCCAGGCCTCTTCCATCCCTTCCTTATATTGGCTTTACACAACACTGATGCAATGAGTAAATAACAGTTTGTGCAGGTATGTCTGTTTTTATAACATTTTTCTTTTATCCGCTGCTCCATGTGTCACCAAGAACCCATTCTCAAACTGAGTAACAAAATCAATACTTCAATAAATCAAGAGATATTGCTTGGTGCACCTGGTGATGATTTCTTTCAAGCGGGCGGGCTAGTTTCAGGTCAGCGGTTTATGGACTCTGAGGATGGGCTGCAGAAAATCATTAGTTATCATGGTTGCATCTAAAAATGTATTAAGGTCAGCATTCCTCCCTCATTAACTATGTTGACACTTTCCATTAGCCGTCCTCATATAGTAAGTGGATTTGGAAAACTGTCAGAACTCATCAAACTTGTGAGGCATTTTGTGCAGGACATTAAGGACCGAAACTGTTGACCAGTATAAGGTGCTTTCCAGTGGTGGATGCTGCTTCACTTATCCTGGTGAGAAAGAAAACATATGCAGATAGTGGATGTTTTTCTCTACATTTGAGCCTCTCATCCACATGCAAACACGACTGGAGAAAACAGAGATTACACAATGTGACATTTAAATTCACATGTCTATTATTGGTTTGTGTAATGATCACATACCTTAACCCATAAAGACTCAGTGTTACTTTTGTGGCAGTTCCCAAATAACTTTTTCTCTCTATTTAACCATTCTTAAATGATATATCACTTTTTTTTATTATCCTCTGTTTTTCGCGTGTTTCACTGCAAATTATGCATTTTCCTATATTTAGATTAGATTAGTTTGTCTCAAACTTTCAAGTAAAAAAAACAGAAAAAAAAATAAGAGCAAGAAATTAATTACATATGTACCCATCAACGGTCATTAATCACAGAAATGTAAATATATCAACTCATAATACACAGTTTGAGAAGGAACACAAAGAAGCAAAAGTTTATCTAGTCTTGCCCCTTCCTTACTTTCAGTGTCAAATTCTTAACCGAATAAATGTCATTTATTTAGATTTTCATGAAAACTTAAAGTAAATTCAAAGGTTATAATATCAAAACAGAGAGAGCTGAAAAAAAAGTGACTTTTTCAGCAACATGTATCATTAACTGGACATAAATCAAATGTCTCCATCCACTGTGGTTTTACTGGTGAATCAATGCTGTAGAAGATGACGGTGTTTCCACGTTCACTAAGGAGCCTCTGAACATCCAAATGGGTCATATCTGATGACCATGAAAAGATGACAAACTGCATTTTACACCAATTATTTGCATTTATTGATAGGATTCATGGATCAACAGGTATTAAACACTTTATATATGTAGATGGTTTGTGTTAGTGATGTTCGATACCACAGATTTCCTTTCCAATCTGATATGGAGTAAAATTTAGGCTGGTATCAGTGAGACCGATCTGATACAGATATTTTGTACAAATACACTTAATGACTGGAAAATTAAAAAAAGTGTATTTCAAATCATAACTTCATAAAGAATACAAGACATGGGGGTAACTATTGTTTAATTATTAAGAACTATTATAAAAATGGGTGGCATGACTCAGGAGGTAGAGCGGGTCATCCAATAACTGAAAGGTTGGCGGTTCGAATCCCACTCTGTCCCAGTCGTGCTGTTGTCTCCTAGGGCAAGACACTTCACCCTCCTTACCTCCAGTGCTGCTACTTACACTGGTGTATGAATACACATGAATGTTCGGTGGTGGTCGGAGGGGCTGTAGGCACAAAACGGCAGCCACGCTTCTGTCAGTCTGCCCCAGGGCAGCTGTGGATACATATGTAGTTTACCACCACCAGAGTGAGAATGTGTGAGTGAATGAATAATGGATCCACTGTACACGCTTTGAGTATATGTTAATAGAAAAGCGCTATTTAAATCTAATCTATTTTTATCATTATTATTAAATGAAAACATCTACATCTGGCTTTTTTAAAACAAATATTTTACATTAATTATTTAGCATCCTTCCTAGTTTGAATACATGATATATAGCATGCGACTGCTGTGTTTGGAGCTAAAACAGTGCAGAAATTCATCCAAGTCTAATGCCCTGGCCTGAGTACACCCAGGTGACTCAACCAGGCATCTCCCATTGTAGTTCTCAAATGAGTTTTAATAAGTGCTAAAGCTGAAAAGCTTCTCTCACATGAAGCACTACTCACTGGTGCAACAACAGCTATCCTGGCAAGTCTGAACAGTTCATGAAACACTTCTTTGAAGGGTTCTAGAAAGGTCACAAAATCAGTGAGTGTGGTTAATTTCTCCATTCCATTCCTATGAAGAACTCTCCTTAAAACTCATTAGTAAGATCCTGCACATTTGAATCAAAAATTTTTGCAAATGCAAAGAGAGCCTCCTCCTCTAAAAAGTCTGAGGATGCAGGGCTTAGATAGCTTTCATTATCTTACAGTTTGGATTTGAGTACCTTTTTTGTAATTCTCCTGCCATCGTATCAAGAACTGAGAAATAAAGATGCTTCTTAAAGCGTTCCCGTCATCTTTATTAAGTCTACACTCTCCAGATGCAGCAGTGATTATGTAATCTGATAACCTTGTACTGTTCTTGGGCTGCCTTTTCTGTTTTGTCTAAAGTAAGGTCACATTTGACAGCCATTGCTTCAACCTCTCTCCAAATGACATCAAAAAAGGCCTCAGTTCTGTATTCCCTTGAAGTGTCAAGCAATGATTCTACAACTGTAACAGCCGCTGCAAGGTCAGGGAGGGGGACTGCGACATATCAGACATATATTTGGATTGTCCCAAAATCTTATTAAATGTTACCAACAGACCAATAAGCCAACATCAAGCTGAGCTAAAATGCCTGTTGCATCTGTTATCTGATCACCATCTTTTCCTGGCCCATTTTCTGAAGTACTTTGTAAACAGCCGGAAGTCTGTCAAGCAGGTTGTGACATGCAGTGAACCTGCATGACCACCTAGTATCACTCAAAGATGGCATGTCTCATAGCTGGCCTCCATACAGGTCTGTTTGTACATCATGCCACTTTGTATGCACATACGGTCCAGAAAGGAAAGAATGAATTTTCTGCATGAGTGAAAAGAAGCAACCTACCGCTGACACTGATTTGACACTATTTACAATCACAAGATTTAAACAGTGACCTTTACAATGGACATAAAAAGCATATTTGTCTGCTTCTTGGATCGTAGTGTAGACACCTGTGTGCTTCCCACTCAACTGCAGCACCGTCGTACCCCTGACCAACCATGTTGGTGCGGTGCTCAAGTCCATGTTTTTCCAAGCATTTTATAATCAAAACTGTTAGTCCTGCAGCATCAAGGCTGTCAGCTTTCATGGAATCAAGAAAGCTTTGAGGAATAGCCCTGATAATAATACCTGCTTACAAATGACATTTGTTCTTTTTTTTTTGAAGATCTTTTATTTCATCTGCAATAATACTGAACACTTTGTTTTCAGCCAGACATTCCAAGATTTCATTTTGAATGTTTTTACTTGTGTACTAAGCATCACCCTGTGCATTTATACGCTTCTTAATTAATTGATCATGTTTGGCAATTCCATTCAAGATGGCTAAGAAATTGCCTGGGTTGTCCAACCCTTCAGATTCCCTGTATCCACACCATGGCAGGTTTTGGACTGCAGTTAAGTGCAGGACCTCAGCAATGGTTTTATATATGCCCAATTTTCTTTGATCCTCTTTTCCCATCCTTTGTTTGTTGATTCAACCATGGATCCTTTCTTTTCAATGACTAATTTATATTGTGCCCATGCAAACATGGCCCTTCTGTGGTTATCACTTTTGCAATGGTCTTTAATGCCACCATCTTTGCAGAGTGCAGTGTGTGCAGTGTCTAATTCCAATTAGAGAAGCAGGTTTCTGGCCTGAATGAAGACATCGGGACATTTGGGACTGGAAAGTGGCGGCAAGGGTAGCAAAAAACAGATTCCTGGGAGACAGAGTATTCCAGCCACAGATAGTCTTTGTTCCAGGAGTCCTTGAAGGCCCTCTGGCTTTTTCTGTGCTGTGTCTTGGGGAAGACCTTGAGGACAGGCTGCACAGGACTATTTGCTCTGAACTGAGAAACATCTGGAGAGAAATAGATGAAATATGAATTTGTATAATTTTTTTTCTGAACACCCATTTAAGCTTCATTGCTCAAATGGTGCATTTCATAGCATAACTACCATTTTATTAAACATATCATCTTCTAATCATCATCTTTTCATTTATAAGTAGTAGATGACTTAAAGGGGAAGGTTACTGAATTGAGGTTGGTTTAACAGGGCCTGTGCGTGCATGCAGACCCTGTTTCCATGACCGTGTTCAAATAGGTCAGTGGTACAGACTCAGTTTTGTGTGTTGACATTAACAGGATGAACATCTGTACATACCATCAGGTCCAAAGAGGACAGCATAAGTGCTTTGCAAAGGGCCTTCTACTAGGCACTGAGAGATGACTAAAAGAGAATGGAAAACAATACTCATAAGCCCAGTGTCAGTATGACTTACACTCCCTGTAGTGTTCCTTTTGGAAATGTCCAATTTTAAATGTGCTCCTTCCAGCGGTAGCTTACCATCAGACACAGAACTATCAGATTCTCCTCTGGGTGGTATGGAAAATTGTAGGAAGTCACCAGGTTCATTTTCACTCAGGCCATTATCTGAGTCTGGAGCTAAAACAGAAATATGTGTCACAAATTCCATGTTTCCATTCAACATCTCATTTGAGAACAAGTTCAGTCAGTATGGAAAATAAGGATAAGAGCAATTATTCATGTTCCTAATAACTAAATTCAATACTTTAAACTATCAAGAGTCATTCTACTCAGTGACAAAACACATTACCATTATGTGTAAATATGATTTCATGGGCTAAGAACATGAACACATCCTTATCATTCCTCAAATTGAATTGACTTTAAAAAGATGTGTGCAAGACAGATCGTGGCCTGGCAGATGGTTCTCCGAACCAGTGTGGTTAAGACCTCATTCTTTATGGCCTACAGATTTTCTACACATTTCGCTGGTGCAACCGCCTAAAACCAGCCATCACTTCAAAATTATTCAAATTCATCACTTCAAAATGAAAGGAGGGGGAGAAGAATGCTGAGCATTTTGCAGTCGACGCGGCCTTGGCAACGTGGGTGAAACGCTGCTCTGGTGCTTGTGCTTTTGCTGGAAACTGACACCAGAATGATTCTGTTTTTCAATCATTTTCATAAATAGAGAATCAGTGAACTGAGCTAAACCTAACCAGACGTTATTGTCAGCAACATAAGACTTAGTTTAGTGAAGCACTCACATTTCTGCTGCCAACAGAAACGTACATTGTCATGCTCTGACATGATCATTTTCAGCAAAGGTAAAACCAGCAATTTTTCCTTGTTACAATTTTGACTTACCATACATACTAGGGATGTCATGATACCAAAAATTCAGGAATTGATACACATACCAATACCAAAGTCAATACCACGGTACAAAAAAATAAAGAATCATAAGAACCCATGAACTTAAACAAGAAATACTTTAAGTATTTGCATATAAATGAATATTACTGTTGCCTCTAACTTGCTCATCTGTTGCACAGTCAGTCACAGCTTTGAATGCACAGACATGACTGGCTGAGTGGTATCACATGGGATGGCTCTACATGCTATATATACATACATGTGTGATATCCTTCTCTGAAGTGTCATATTCCTGCTCAGTTTGCAGGTCTGCTTGCTTTGTTTACAGAACATACTGTGCATTATGGTCATATTTCACAACACAATATACACTTTAATCCTAATTAATCCTGAGACTTAGATGTAAACATCACATCTTGAAAGTACCAAGACCATCAGATAGCAATTAGGTTGGCCCTTTAGACAACTGGGGTTTAGTTTCATAAGTAATGTCTTGGACTGCGATGTGGTTTAATTCCTGGTCAAAGCAGAACCATTTTCTGCAGATTTTCAAACAAGGGGGCGCAGCACTGCAGGCACGGTAAGCAAATCTGCCATTGTACCAGTAATGTGTTCAAAAAACAATGGTAAAATATTATTTTATTAAATTTTTATGTTTTTTTTCCTGTTTATAAAGCTATATGTAGATACTTTATACTTTCAAATGCAGTTCTTATCTACATCTAGCCTTTCCTAAGCAAGTTAAAGCAGTTTATTGGCAAAAATTAAGACGTTCAGACAAATGAATTCTGCAGTCTATTAGGGCTTGCACACATTTGCTACGAAGCCTTTGAATGTGCAAACAGGACATACTGCATGTGTTACTACTGACAAGGTCAGTCAGTCATCATTCATCTTCTGAACCTCTTTATCCTCGAGGGTTGTGGGGGTCTTGGAGCCTATCCCAGCTACCTATGGGCGAAGGTGGGGTTCATCCAGGACATGTCATCAGTGCATCACAGGACCAATTTATAGAGATGAACAACCAGTTGCTCTCACATTTACACCTATGGGCAGATAACCTTTTAATACATGTCTTGGGATGGTGGGAGGAAGCCGGAGAACCCACACACACACACAGGGTAAACATGCAAACTCCTCACAGAAAGGTCCTTGGTGTTGGACTTGAACCCAATTGAACCTTCTTGCTGTGAGGCAACAGTGCTTTCCTTTTCACCACTGTGCCGCCCCCACCACTGACAAGGTGAGAAACACATTTCACTTGACTTTTTAAAGAATATGGGTCAAAAGCTATTGAACGTTTTTGAGAAGAAAACATTTTAGCCACAGATGATGTTTTCTGTCTTGGAGGGTTAACAAATGGAGCTTTTCCACTAGCGCCTTCTCAGCTTTACTTGACTCTGCTGGGTTTGTTAGGGTTTTCCCTTTGATGATAGTACCTGGTACTTGATACTTTTTTAGTACCTATTCAACTAGGGCTCCAAGTCAGCTGAGTTAAGGCAAAAAACATGACATAAACAGACTGCAAGCCACTGATAAGTGATTCCATGTCCTCTACTGTTGTGTTGTCTTTGTGTCACATACAAATGATGTCATAGGAGTTTCCAGGGACCACGTTGAGGTGGTACTCAAATGTAATGGAAAATGACTGAAAGACATTTCCACCTTGGAATTGCTGCAGTGTATTGATTAAAATCTTTATTTTAGACCTGCATTGTCAGCTGACAAAAGAAGAGCACACACATATTAATGACAATGGCGTGGGGGGGGGTACTAAAAGTTAAAACCAACATAAAGTCTTGAACTATTTCTGTCACTTCCCTAGGTGTTGCTGTATTGGTTTTCTTTTCAATAACTGCTTAGTTCTCACAGTGTTTTAAATGTCCAACCTCTAGTGATTAGACAGATAAATATATTTACATGATAAGTGTGCAGAGCGTTGAAAATGTTTGGAAGTCAAATGGCATCAAAGAAGGATTACCTTGTGACCCTTGATTTCTTTTTTTTTTTTTTTACGAACCTCAGTTCAAGGTGTTGGCTGATAAATCTTTCTGTCAGAGGCTGAGAAGGGCAGGGGAAGAAAAACTGCACAGACTGAAATCACTCCCTTTCACTCCCTCACATCTTTTCACCTGAAGGCTAAAACCTAACTACGATGCTAAAATAGATGAGATTAGGTCTGATCAATAGGCCAGCAAAAAACAAGGACAAAAAACTTTTTTCTAACTTGCATCATTTAGAGATCGTATTCAAGGTAGAATCACTAAATGCTTAAAATGATGATTATTGTTTCAAACACTCAAACCTGAGTTCTGACAAGGGAAGAGTGAACAGAACAAACTGAAAACAAGCAGCATGAGACAAACATCATCATAACTCCATAATAATACAGAAGAACAGAAATACATGATTTCATTAAACACCTTAATGACACATAGAATTTATAACCTGATATGAGACATCATCGTAATAATAGCTACACAGATAACAGGTAATGAAAGCAGTTTTTGATTTAACATAAGACACATTTAACATGAGGACAAAGGATGAACATGTCCATTTAAATTTCAATCTCAAGGAACCAAAAATGTGAAAGCTGTTATGGACCCCCCCCCCCATATTCATTAAGTCATAAATACATTAAATACATTACTTGTGCTAATATAGGCATGCTATGTATCATTGGAAGACTTACATTCTCCATTTTTTTTATTATTTGTAAATTTTTAATGAAATCACAAGCGTTAAAGGACAATTCATCATGAACTCAAGACACATGTCATGGATTATTAATGTTCCTTTAGTCCAGGGGTAGTCAATTATGTTTTAAGGAGGTCTGGTTTGAGAAGATTTCCTCATGTTCAAGGCCACAGCATCGTTATGTTTAAAATACATTATAACTTAGTTCTAAATTAAAATCTAATTAATTAATGTAACCTACTGAAATCTATGAAAGTTAAAGTATGTTATTTTTGCATTGAATAATTGCCTTGATTGGAAGTAGTACAATGCAACAGTTTCTTTAGATACATTTATTTATTTACTTACTTTTTTAATGGAATGTCCTTTGCAGTGGACAGCATTTTGGGGTTGTTTTTAGGTAAAGCTGTGAGACTCTTGTCCCCTATAGAGGACAAAAATGCATTGCTGGTTCTCATGAGGATAGATTGAAATAGCACTGTCGCATCCACATTTGCATTCTGTGAAGTCAACGACTAAAATCAGACAAAGAAAGCTATAAGTCAATGACATTTCAATAATATTCATTTTTAGGGCAACTATGGACTGTGAAGGGTTAATCAAATAAAGGACAATCATCTCCTACAGACTAAAGGACTGTTATTCAGTGAGTGTTTGCAGTATATGTTGAGAATGTTGATAAGATAAGATAAGATAAGATAAGATAAGACTTTATTGATCCCACTGGGAAAACATCATTGTTTACAGCAGCAAGTGCATCAGAAAAACAGGCATAACATGTAAGACTAAAACCAGGAAATATAGAAGAGTATCTGCAATTTAAAGTACTTTTTCTGTACATTCATACATATTATTTGCACATTTACAATAAAATTACACATGATGATTGAAAAAGTCAACATGATATCATGAATTACGTAAATATACACGCCACTTTTATTTATCACTTTCATTTATCATTATAAGCTTTCTGCGTGTATGTTCACGCTGCGACAAATACCACGCGATTTGCGGTGGGGGTTAGGTTTAGTGGTTACAGATATGTAAACCGGAGATCTTGGTGTAAATTGAGATGTGATCAAATGGCGTTGAATAACACGCGAAAGGATGAAAATGCATACGTATTAGCACACCAAATGCCATAAGAGCGATTTCATGAGGTCAGACTGGAAAAACTGATTTGATATGAATGGAATTAATTGTGGACTATTATATAGTCTGATAGATGTGGGAAGGGTTGACATGCAATATCACTCATTCTTGCACTGATGGTTTAAGAGTCTTATGTAAATAAAACCATGTTGCAGAAAAGGGAAGAAAAAAAATGTAAGGTAAAAGTGCTGGTCTTTATTTTGCAAATTACATTATTCTTCCACTGCAGCTAGACAGACAGACAGACAGACAGACAGACAGACAGACAGACTAGATAGATAGATAGATAGATAGATAGATAGATAGATAGATAGATAGATAGATAGATAGATTACCACAGACATTTTTTCATGTTCCAAAGAAGGTCTTGAACCTCTTCTCCAGGAGTGTTACAGCCCATCAAGTCTCAAATGTTGTTAATTTTTATTTAATTTTAATTAATTTAATTTTAACATTATGTTAATATTAACCCAAAAAGACCCACATATCCATCACCAACCAAAACCATCAACTGATCTAAACTGTTTAATACCTGTTGATCCATTAATCTTATCGATGCATGTAAATAATTGGTGGAAAATGCAGTTTGTCATCTTTTCATGGTCATCCGATATGACCCATTTGGACGTTGAGAGGCTCCGTAGTTACCATGGAAACACCATCATCTTCTACAACATTGATTCACAGGTAAAACCCATGGAGTTGGATCAATGACAGTGGATGGAGACACTTGGTTTATGTTCAGTTGATGATATATTTTGCTGAAAAAGTCACTTTTTCTGCTATTTCTCTGTTTTCTGATATGATAACTCTCAACTTTAATTAGAGCTTTTATGAACATCTATATGATCTATAAATTAAATACAGGAAAACACTGGCAAAATACAAATTACGGAAAATAATAATATAATAAATGGAGATAAATTGCTTAAGAAAGGTTAAATATAGATAAAATTTTATTTGAGAACTGACACAAAAGTAGCGCTGGGTCTTTATGGGTTAACATGACATCATCTGCAAACTACGTCATGTAAGAACAATTATCTTAAATTGCACAATATTTCTACACACAATTTCCATAACACTTGTCACGTTCCAACAATTCATCTTCTGATCTCTCTTTCTTCTTCATGCCTCTATCTTTCTTTCATTGCAGCACTTAATCAGAGGAGGCAGGTTAATAGTCACTGGACTGTAGTAACAGTAATAGCTTCACATACATGAAGAACTGTTCTAATGACACTGTCTTCATGCATATTAGGTTGGGACATTTTACTAATATCCTTCCACTTGGAGGAGCTTGATCCTTAACGCTCAGCGCAGGGGTTCGACTGTATTAAAAGGCTATCGACATTCTGTGCATAAATTAAATCACATACTCAGCTCGTGTTTATAGAGACGAACCAAACGTGCATTAATAAAATACATAACACAAAATAGGATATGGACTGTATATGGAATGTATGCAAATAAAGCAACGGTTCAAGTACATCCGCGATGATCAAACGCAAAAGAGTTTACAGCCGTATATGTAAATACTTGTGTAATGATCATTCTTTTTTCATCAAAACACACGAGCCACAATATTTGACCCCTTTGAAAATGAGAAGCATCTCAATGAATTAAAATCACAGTCGTTTAATTTTTCCAGACCCCCTTTGCTGTTCCAAAACATTGCACTGATCCTTTTTTTTTTTGTGATGACTCATTCACATATCTTTCACATCTTTTTTTTTTTTAGATTCTTTTCAGAGGGTCGTCTGTATGCATAAACAGCCTTTCTGATGCTGTTTGATTATGAGCTGTCAGAGTTCAGAGTGTATGCCTGCACTTTGTTCTTTCATGTAGAGCAGTGAAATGAGAGGCCTGTCATGAGTAAATGTTCCTCCTGCCATGACATGTAGCTCACTTATAGTGTATAACAGAACTCTAAACTTGCTACTTAAACAGAAATGCCTTAAATGCAAAATAATCTTCGAACAAAGCCAAAAGAACGACGGAGTGAAATCTCATTTTTTATGATTTTGTTGAATCAGAACATAAGGCACAGCACAGGAATTAGACCTATATAAAGATAAATGGCCCAATACATTTAATCCACATTATTACGGATCAGCTCTAACTGTGATAGAGGAGGTTTGTGCAATGATGCAGGCAATGCAGTAAAACACAGTTTCAGTGCTTTTTACAGCTTTAACCATGTGATTACTTTTTTTCCTAGTTAGAGCTTTTATGCTTTCTGTCAGAAGGGAACTTGCAGAACAGGATTTGTGGATATGGTCTATAGAGAGATGAAAACTGGTATTACCTCGGCTATGATTTAAGAATATTCATGCCTTCATCTGATCCCTGTAAAATGCATTTACATATCCTGCTCATCATGCACAACATCACACACATTCACTGTTTTATCAAAAAGATTCAGTATGTAACATTCGTTCGTGCGTGGAGTTTGTGTTTGAGTCTGTGTTGTGCTCTATTTCTAAGATAAGTGTACATTATATGGACAAAAGTATTGGGACAGATTAAATGTAAGTGTTTCTTTTCTAACAGGGGTCTAGGCTATAAAACAATGAGAAATGTCATAATATAGTTTTATGTTGTGATAAATATCATTGTATTGCATTGGTTAGTTTTGTTTAAATTGTTATCTTTGCTTCCAAAATGCCTCAGAGATG